>VYZQ01006582.1:12807-61212 GCA_013400655.1 Mystacornis crossleyi | reverse complement strand
TCTCCTCTCAATCTCCCATGCACGCTGAATTTCCTCAACACCGTGGTAACATGAAAAGCAGAAAAGGCCTTGGCTCTGTGTGAGCCCTGCTCAGCAGTAACAAAAACACCTCTATTATCAACCCTATGCTCAGCACAAATCCAAAACACAGCCCCATACTAGACACTACGAAGACAGTTACCTCTACCCCAGCCAAAACCAGCACACTTCCCTAGTAACTGTCAACATTCTTATCACTTAATAGTTGCTGAGCAGCAAGTTGACTTCAGACTACCCGCAATGACTCCAGCATTTCTTTTGCCATCAATAATTGCTGTTTTAGACTACTTTGTATTGAATATACAGTCAAGTATGCCTAATTTACAGTGTTGCAGGGAACAGAGTTAGATTTTATGATATTGTCTTATTCTCCTTGAGTGTTCATTTTAGTCTCCATTCAGCCAGTGGTCCAAAGACTGTCTAGTGAGCTTCCCTCTTTCAACGTGTTTGCACAAGTTTATAGCAGAAAGTTCTAGCCTTTCACAAGCAATTCTTCCGAATCTTTTTTTCAGCATGTCTTTTTATGATTTCACATTTAACATCCCAGTATTTATGATCCTTTCTGTTTTCTCCCTTTGGACATGACTTATGCTTTTTGTAGGATATCTTTTTACTTCTAATAATATTCTTTCATCTACTATTTAACTATGCTAGCTATTTTGATTCTTTTTGAAAAGTCTTTCTGGTAGTTTATCCATTTATCATGGACTCCTAATATCCAGAGCCCAGATATCCTCAAGCTTTTTTTACTCTTTTGGGTTCTTTTAATTTTCATCCTTGAAGCTAAGACTTTAATGCGGAGGATGGGGGGGGTGGGGGGGAGGAAGTTTCACCCTACAGAGCTAGGAAATTTTAATGCTTGATTATGTCTATTGCAAAGTGCCTCTTCATTGCATCTGTACATTCCTTGAGCAAAATCAAGAGCTCACTGCAGCTTGTAGGTGCCCAGACTTGTTGCTCTAGGAAACACTGCTTATAGGAATAGTACAAAAACATGCCATTTTGTAATATTTACTCAGTCTGTGTCAAGTTAAGTGAAACCTCTTTTTACTGCTTTATTGGCTACCTTTGTACACTGTCGTTCTGTCGGAATAGCTCATCCATTGCAGTATCCCCTCTGGGTGCTCAGTTTTGGAACCTGGCCATATACAGATCCTATGGAGACAGGACATCTCTGCCTATAAGGACTCGGTGTTACCTGCTGGCACTGTTTATCTCAGGTTTTCCTTCACTGGTTGACGTGGTCAGCCATCATGCATTTTGATGTCCAACTGGTCAGTTCCTTTCCACTAAGCTCCTGAAGCAACCACATTTCAGCTCAGGCATGATGCTGCTCTCTTCCCGCAGATGTTTACAGGAAGTCTTCCCTCCTCCCTGATTCAGACTCACATTCATGCTGACAAAACAGGCCCTTTTCTAATGTAGAAACACCATGGGATCCCTATATAGCAGAAGGAGGAAAGCCACCAGTCTCGGGTTCCTGAGCAAGGGACACATGAGAAGGCCACATGCAACCGCAGTAATGTGTAAATACCATTCATCAGCTTCCTCAGCCTGAAATCCAGTTCACCAGCAGTGGCAAAACACTGTTTACTCTCCCGTTCCTATAAATATCTGCTGAGAAGCCAAAAGTGTGTTTGTGTCCCCAGTGAGCAGATGCCTCTGGCCAGCTGGGGCTGCACGCAGCCTCTGACAGGTAACGTGGGAAATGGTTTTAAACTGAAAGAGGTCAGGTTTAGGTTGGGTATTAGAATGAAATTTTTTACTGTGAGGGTGGTGGGAGCCTGGAACTGGTTGCCCAGAGGAGTTGTGGATGCCCCATCCCTGAAAGTGTTGAAGGCCAGGTTGGATGGGGCAATCTAGTCTAGTGGAAGGTGTCCCAATCCATAGTAGGGGGGTTGGAACTGGGTGATCTTTAAGGTCCCTTCCAGACCAAGCCATTCTGTGATTCTATGACTCTGGCCTGGAGGAGCTGGGACTCTGTGCCAGGCTCTCTAGCAAAGCAAAGTCTGCTTCCTTGGCACAGGTGATCTTACCACACAGCTGGGATTTTATAAACCATGATATCACATTGCTGGGCATTTGTCCTCTGAATAAACCCACATCCTTGCCACTCGCCAACCAAACATATCTTCCATGGCTGCAAACCAAAAGACCTCCATCTGCATGGATTAACGAACCAAACCTCATAAATTCCCAGCTCTCCTACATGGAAACTGAGGTCCAGAGAGAAGTAGTTTGCTCGGGCAGTGCACCACTAGCAAGATCAGGAACAGCGGCTCAGGGTCTCTTCCCCGACCCATCTCCCTTCATCTGGCCCTGAAAGCACAAGACCATACTCTGTCCCTGAACAAGAAGTAGGCCCTGGGAGGCCCAGCTGTCAGCACCCTTGCTCCGAGACCTGGAGCACCTTGGCATCTAAATCTAAGCAGAAATCTCTGCAGTCCTGACACCTTCCCTGTTTTGCTTGCTTGCTTGCTTCATCTGTATGGTAAAAACACATAGGGACGTGGTATCCAGGAGTAAACACACACATACACACGGTCACAAAATTCATAACTAAACTCATAAAACTAGTGGATTTGTTATTTTGGTTGGATTTCCTGGGAAAAGGAGGAGTTGGTTATAACTCCGTAAGTCCCACATTTATTTCAGGAAAAAGAACTAAAAATGTCACATAAAAATGCCAACATGCTTCACAACTTGTAAAAGCAGGAAAAACTTAATTATTCAGTTCATTTCACTAGATCCTAAGGGTGGATAAACTATGGAGTTCTACTAACAGAAGTTGATTAAAAACAGGCTCTTGTTTGCTATCTTAGGCAGGCAGGCCACATCCAATTTTGCTCTAAGTTTGGGTATTTTTGTCTTCACTCCTCTCCTCAAGTGACAGAGCTGTGTCCTTCCACGTTTCTGTGCTACTGCATCTTTCTGCCCCTTCAAAACCCAACCATCCAATCCACCTCCAAAGCATAGGGAAGCTCAGAGCATACTTTCTCGGCCAATAAATGCCAATCACTTCCAGCTGAAATGCACCCAACTTCTTGTAACAGCAAATGTTTAACAGTAAGCACAGTGATAACCTATGTTTCCAATGCTGCTTTCCTTCTGTTTGCTTTTACATAAGGAACAGTGAAAAAACCATGTTACCTTGCTGAATTTCCCCTGAAACATTCAAGTCATCAGATTGCAGACTCCATCAGACATTAGAGGTTGTTGTGAAAAGAGCCTGAAATATATCTTTAACCATCATGGTCACGACCTCCAAATATTTCTCCAAGGGAAAACACTCACTTGCAAGAGCCCAAGATTAAAAGTAACAAGCACATAAACATCCTTCACATGGTTTTGTATTAGCCAAGAGCTGTTTCACAAGCGAGCTGTGCTGCCTGCCTCCCTCTCTCCCTTCTCACCAGTTCCCTTCCTTCTTGCCCAAGAAAGGTCATCTTCTTTACAAGGAAGGAAAAAAAAAACACCCACTTCTACAACAACAGTGTTTTAAATCACGGTAAGGAAGAAAACTTCACTTTCACCAGTTCCTAATAAATAACTTCAATCTCTTCAATGCAAGCATTTCCAAACAAAGAATCTCTGTTTAGGACAGAGTCATAAATTCCTGAGGTAGATTTTGTTTTACTTGAAATCAGATCCAGGTGAACCTCAGCTTGGTTTCAAAAAAAGTCTTCTGCAGTCTCATATTAGTATGGACTGACAGAGGAGACACAGGAAAGCCCCCTCCCCTCTTGCTCCAGTTCCCCCAGCCTTTCACCATTGCTGCTGTTGGCCTCTGCTCCATGTGGGTGAAGGGAACAGATGTCTCAGCCAAGTACACATACATCACTCACACTGCTTCCAAAACACAAGGATGGTTAAAGTTGTGGAAGTTTGTGTGAAACCTCAGAGTATCGCAGGTGTGATGGAGCAGGTGAGAAGTGTATTGGACATTTCAAGCCAGCCCAGAAACATGCTCAGCAGCATCAGCAAATAGTATGAAAGCAACAAGGAGCAAATCCAGATCGACTCCAGAGTACAGCTGGACCAAACCCAATCCGACACCAGTGCAGCCAAAATCAGGACCTGCCCCTAAGCTATTTGTAACGTACTGTGACATTTGCTAACACAGGAGTCACAAATGCATAATTACCAAGTTCCCACATTTAATAGCCTTAAAGATGATGCTCTGGCACAAGAAACTGTTACATGACTCCGGTTTCACAGCTCTTGGTTTTGCAGGAAGTATTTCCTTCTCCCCTGCTACCAGT
This sequence comes from Mystacornis crossleyi, assembly GCA_013400655.1. Classification (NCBI taxonomy): domain Eukaryota; kingdom Metazoa; phylum Chordata; class Aves; order Passeriformes; family Timaliidae; genus Mystacornis; species Mystacornis crossleyi. The sequence continues at coordinate 56,911 of VYZQ01006582.1, read as the reverse complement.
TAAGTAATTGCACTGTCAATTAAATGTCTGGAGGTGCTTTGTCATACAGCAGCTGGCCTGCTCTGCTACTAGCAGCACCCGCTCCAGACTACACAGACCAGGCACAGGGACACACACACACACACATGTGGTAAGATGGTGCTTGAGAATTAATTCATTCCACAATTAATTAATTTTTCCAAATTTAGTCACCTGACTTCAGGCTACTCAAGGAGAAGACCACATGCTACTCGATAAAGCCTTCAGGGCTGACCTGGTGACCTCCCTGTCCTGTGCAATGGCCTCCTACTTAAGGAGGAAGGAGATCCTTTTGCTGTGTTGTTACAGGACACCTGACTATTTTCTGCTCAGCATGTAATCTTGCATCTTTACCGCTTAAAAAATACCTTACAGTTAGGAGCTAGCCTTGCTGAAACACTGGTCATGGCTTGCACACTCTATTTGAAAAGTCAAACTGCAAATCCAGGGCACCATCACTGCACAGGCAGTCTGAGCCCTGCTCAGGGATTTCAGGCTATCTGCACCCCCCAAGGTTTTTTCTCCACAGAAATGCAAGCCCCACGTACAAAAGACAGCCCAGGCTAAGCCATGCCATGGGAGCTGAGGTTCAAACAAGGCTAGATGCAGCCTAGAGAACCATGCTGATCGCTCTGGTGGTGGCTCAAAAGCCTAAGACCAGGGGCCATGAAGGCTGAGGCCCATGCGTGCTGCCAGGGAGCCAAACCTCGTGGAGGGCGGCCAGCAAACTGCTGGCACTGCTGACATTTGAGAAACCACAGCAACCAGATTTGCTAGAGCTCACCCGTCGGCCTCTCTTACACTGCAATTTGTTCGCTGTCAGCCTGACAATTAAATAGATGCCTCGGTTTGTGTTTTGTCCCATGGCTCTGCTGTCACTTTGGAGGTTGGATAACAACAGTGTGGTGCTTCTTACCAGCAGCAGTGTCCCACAGTCTGTCCACTGTGCTCCTGCAGGGTCAGATTCCTAGCACTGGTAAGGGTCAGGAGACATCAGCACTAACCAGCTTCTAAAGCAAATGCATATTCAGGATCCCAGCACAAAAACCTGCAGGAACTGCAAGCACCTTCTCATATTTGTTTCTGACAACAGCTCCACTCTGAAGCCTTGCAGGTGAATTACTGGAAATGCAGGGGTGAGAGAAGATACGCAAGAGCAGAACTGGTGCATACACGACTAGGAAAGGAGATTGTCCTCAGCCTCTTGAGGTGGACACTAAATTGCACAGAAATTTAAATTGCAGAAATCCTCCATTAACTACTGAGCAAACTTAGCTCAAATGTTTGCAAAAAGAACAGAAAAAGATTTCTCATATGATCTACAGAGAGGATTTTTTTCCTTGTTCCAGTAGATCAACGATACTGCACTGTTCAGATCCCCTCTACACTGGTCAGGCCAAAATAAGGCATGGAGGTACAGATCCACCACACCAGCATGATGAACTTTACAATAACACAGCATTTAAAAACAAGCACAGGGGAGAAATGCTGACAGGCATGCAGGGGACTGGACACAAAACAGAAAGAGAATAAAAGAATTGCTTTCAAGTTCAAGTTTTTACTGACCGGATGAACCTCTTGCCACGAGGACAGAATGATTTACACATAAAGTGATACGAGAGTAACGGGCAGTCCCATTAAAGACAAATTCTCCTGCGCAATTTCCTGTCATTTGGAAAAGTAGTGCTGAAGACACCCCTGGGGTGCTCAGTCTCGCCTCTGCCCTGAGACATGTCCTGCTGCACCATGAGCATTTGACTCCCAGCACCTTCCTGTGCAGACATGGCATGCTCGTGCCTACTCCCTGCCATGCTGAGCATCACTGTAAGTGGCATCTGTTGGATGCTTTTAAGCTGTGAACTGCTGAAGGGAAATGTACAACCCACATCTCGAGCCCAGGGAATGGATGACAGACTCAAACCCCTTTGATACAGTCATTACCCTCACTAAAGTGAATTTAATAGGTCTTCCTGCAATCTTTACAGGACAGATAGACATGACAGTCATGACGCTAAAAACACTGCAAGAGAAACCTTCAAAATTAGCAGCACAGGAAGACTAGGAGGGAGGTTTATTTTCCCAGCTGCATCCAGGAAGGCCTCTCCAGGACATAGCTAAATCACCCTTTCGCCTTGATTGCAACTGTTTGGAAGATAAACACTAGCCTATCTTTAGCGCTGGCATCTCCCATGCTATTCACTCTGAGATGGAACAGAAAAATGTTAACAAAGAACAGTTGAAGAGAAACTAATTTATTCAGCCTAACCGCTGGAATATGACATTTTCCTCAAACATGCCACTGCAGATTTTCAAATACGCTTGGTAGATGTGTTAACATCTACCTTTGTCTCTTAAAACAGAAAAGGGAACACAGCTATTCTCACCATTCCAGGAAGAGTATCCAATGCTCCACTGCTGGTGCAGCACAGCGTCCTGTGCCTCCTGCATGGCGGCAGCACAGCTGCACTCTGAAGGAGGGATGGGAATGGCAATGGTAAAGGGTCTGCTAGCAATCCCAGCTGCTAAAAAAAAATTAGGAGCGGGGACAAGGATCATGTGCTCACAGCCTCTTGAAGCTACCCCACACTTTGTGTATCGCAGGGATTTGTACCAGACCTGAAAGCAAAAGGAAACTGAAAAGTAGTCTAAAACCTGCCGTATGGGAAGGATGCTATACAATCTCTGGAAATCTTATGGAGCTTATTAGCTGTGTACATTATGCAACATATAGGCACATGGCTACAGAGTTCCCACAGATGTTGCAAACCCCTTCCCAAACCCACAACTCCCAGAAGTGAAGCAGTGTTAGGAATTTGTTGAGGAAAATTAGCCCAGCTGCTGGTAACTGATTAGGTCTTACTGATTCCAGTTCGTGTGCCTGACTGAAAGTTGTTCTGGAAGTCAAGTTGCTTTGCTTTGTGCAAAGATGTTATGTATGTGTGTCGTATGCAGGGAAAGCAGCCAAGGGGGTCTAACTGCAAAGGGAGACAAGCTGTTTCACAGGCTCCATGCAGGGAGACACAGGGGGTCATTTAAATGCTTTTTTATGAGGATGTTGGGTCAGAGTCCAGACCTGTTTCCTTACCTGCTGAATTGTGTGCACAACCCTCCCCTGGTGCTGGAGGTCAGCTGGTGGTGCTGGTACTGCAAGGGAGTTGTGAAGGACCTGTCCAGAAACAAGCCTCACCCCATGCCCCCCAGATTTTCCTCAGCTTTAAGCTGGAAAGAGGCAAGCTTCGGTTTTGCTGGAGCCTGAAGCCAGTCCCATGGGTCACCTGCCATACTTCAGTGCCCAGAGGGTACAAGTCCGTGGTTCTCAGTCCTATCAAGACACCCTGCTCACCAACACCATGTCCACCTTTTTCCTCTGCCCCAGCCCTCATCTCTCCATACTGATCAGTATGATTGCACCTCAAACCACAACATAAGTAACACCGTAAGTCCCCAGAAAATCATACCAGAGAAATATTACCTACAGCTCAGTATCAGCTAATACCTACTGACTGAGAAGTTTCAGTGGCCAGAGGCTTGCCTTGAAGAAAGGTGCTACCATAGGATTACACTACTAGCACAGGAATGTTTCAAGAGAATGGAGAAAATACAGGCAGAATATTCCCAGTCCAGGAATTTGCTTTCCATTCTGCAGAGAGCTTCAGATGCTCTTCAGCATACACCCCCCAGACAGAGAAAATCTTACATGCACCTGCACACACACATATATGTAGCAGCCCAAAAGAAGCCTCACTCCTACAAATTTACCACATCAAAATCCCCTTACTTTTAAACACCAAGAAAAGCATGTCTTCATAGTACAAATTGCTCTAGCAAATAAAAATGCATTCTAACCAATTACCAAACCTGTCCGCAGCACTAAATAATTTATGGGTCAGAAGGGGAGGGGGAGAAGAGACAAAACCAACTTGGATGAAAACAGAAACTATATATGCATTTCTGTGAATGCAGGAGGCTTGCCCGATTGCATTAAGGTTCTTGGGCACCAGTTATGAACACTCGTTAAGCCTCAATTCAGGTTAACACAAAGATCTCAAAGAAGTAAATAAAGTAATTTAAAAATCAGTCTGACTTGACTTTAGTCTCATTAGTTCATACCTGACAGTACAGCCTGCAAAACCTCTCTGAGCAGCATCCCCAAGAAAAGCATTGCTGGCTCTGCATTAGCTAACAACAGCTTTTAAATCCCTTTACCCCTCAAAGCTGAACAAGGACAGTTGGATCCCTGAAATAAGGACAGCCCAGTAAGTACTGTGCAAATATATCAGATTTATTACTCTTTTATGGAAATAATAACAGACATTCAGGTAGAAACATATTAAATTAATGCAGTCAACAGTTTAAATGCAAAAATAAATATAAAGTCCAGCAGCTCAATGCATCTAAAACAGCTCATTTCTTCTAACGAATAGAAAAGAATTTTTTTTTTTTTTTGTCTTTTAAATGGTGAGTTTCATACAATCAAATAGAAACGAAGGTACAAGCGCTTTCTTAGAAAACATCCCGATCCGGCTGCCCGTCCGGGCGCTCCTGCGCCGGCGGCGGCGCGGCTCCCTGCAGCCCAGTCCNCCGAGGGTCTGGCGGGCAGCAGCGGCCGGGCAGGGGCGGGCCCCGCGGGGCGGTGCGGAACCGCGCGGAGCAGCGCGGAGCGCCGCTGTCCGGAGAGGAGCGCGGTGCGGAGCGGAGCGCGGAGCGGAGCGCGGAGAGANTCTTTTATGGAAATAATAACAGACATTCAGGTAGAAACATATTAAATTAATGCAGTCAACAGTTTAAATGCAAAAATAAATATAAAGTCCAGCAGCTCAATGCATCTAAAACAGCTCATTTCTTCTAACGAATAGAAAAGAATTTTTTTTTTTTTTGTCTTTTAAATGGTGAGTTTCATACAATCAAATAGAAACGAAGGTACAAGCGCTTTCTTAGAAAACATCCCGATCCGGCTGCCCGTCCGGGCGCTCCTGCGCCGGCGGCGGCGCGGCTCCCTGCAGCCCAGTCCGTGCCGCCGCTGCCGGGCCGGGTCCCGCCGAGCCGGGCAGGGTCCCNCGGAGCGCGGTATCGAGCGGCGCGCTGCGGTACCGTGAGGAGCGGAGCGGTGCAGAGAGGCGCAGTACGGTGAGGACCGGAGCGCGGAGCGGAGCGCGGTATCGAGCGGCGCGCTGCGGTACCGTGAGGAGCGGAGCGGTGCAGAGAGGCGCAATACGGTGAGGACCGGAGCGCGGTGCGGTGCGCTGCTCCCCCGCTGCCGCTGCCGCCGGCACCCCGGCCCCGTTATATAGGCCGGCGGAGCCCCGCGGGAGCATGCTCAGACAGCGGCGCACTCGGGCCGCAGCGGAGCCCACTCGCGGCCGGCCGGGCGCTCCCTTCGCATGACGTGTCCCCGCACCGCCGCCCCCGCCTGCCGCGTCCCCTCGGAGCGGACGGGGGTCGGGTACAGCCCGGGGCGGGAGACCCGCTCGGTCCCGTCGCCCCTTCCCGCCTCCTCTCCCCTTAACCTCCAGGGCAACCCTCTCCTGCCCCGGGGCACCGAGTAGTGCTTCAGGCGGGTCCCGGACTGCCACAGCGGCACTTCAGCTTTCTGCGTCTCACGGCTCTGCTGTTTTTATCAATACCATGAGTTCTGTGGCTACGAAAGAGTACCGACAGACCCGTCACGTCAGCTTTCAGCTGATGGCTGCCCGTGCCCAAACAAACCCATGGTTAAAGGAAGCTCCCAGGCAAGCCCAAATCTGAATACCCTAATGTTACAGTGACCCAGATCTAAACTGCAGAGATCACACGGAACGGACCCAAGCAAGAACCATCAGCAACAGAGGGTTAAGAAGGACTCTGGGATCTTGTTCCCAAGTCTGCCACCTCTAACGAAGCTTAAACACCTCCTTCAGTGTGACTAATTTTTTTTTTTTCATTTTAGAAGGGATCCTAAAATTTTCCATTCTCGTGTGGGCTCTGTGGTGCTGGTTTGATATGATGCAGAATCAGATCCTCAGACAGAAAATGGCATACAAGTATTACTGAGCTGAAACAAAAGCTTGAAAATTAGTGACGGCTGGAACCACGCTTTAAAGCTGTGCATACCAAGCACTCTCAGTGATGGAAAAACCCAACAGCATAAGAAAAACTTATGATAGGAATAGGAAAGGAGCTAGAGGGAAGAGGAGTAGAAAAGCATGAGGGAGGAAGAGCCTGAAATGGTTAGTCTGTCCCCTCTTCAGGGCTAATGTTAGATGATTCCCATAAAGACACTCTCCAGTATAGCTTCACCCACTCGAGGATATTTTTGAAGCTTGGTTAGGAACCGGGAAGGAAGCGGAGGCTTAGCAACAGTATCAGGAATTCTTCTCTGTGATGCTAAGGGGACAAGGACAATGCAGTCAGGCCCCGAGGTTTGCCGAGCAGTCAGTCACTCAGTAACCCCATGCTCGGTGTGCACATGCAGCACAGCACCGCAGCGTGGAGGCACCCAGGGCACTGCCAGCACGGGCTGCCAATTAGCCCACAGTGGGATCTACACTTACCCCAGCAGCCCTGGCTCTGTGCCCAAGCTGGGGCACCTGCAGCCAGTGTGAGTTTATTGTGTTTTGCCATAAAACATGTTCTTTGTGCAGAGGAAGACAAGTGCTCTGAAAAAAAACCAGAGGCTTACATACACAATACACATCCGTAGTCCAGCACACAGAAATGGCTTTGTTTTTGTGAGTTCACCATCAGAAAATCTCAACCTTGTCTTTGGGTAAGTCTTAGGTCCCTCCTCCTTTCAAATTGCCTTAGCAGTGGCAGGACCTGCAATGTTTCAGGACCTGCACTGGAAACAAACCATTTTAATTACAGCCCTGTCTCAAAGGGGATAAAATGGAACAGGAACCCAGTTTTAGGAGAGGGGACCAGAGGCACTTGCTAGTGCATTTCCAGAAGGCTGGCTGTTTTGCTCCTTGCCAATGTAAAAGAAATATTAAGAGCCTTGACTTTATGAAACACCTGGCTGCAATCTCTTGGCTTCTTGGCTCCCCAAGGCAGCTTTAGGGCCAGGGTCAGTTTAAAGCCTTTTTGTTGGGAGATACTATTAGCTTAATAAGGGAACAATTTTATGTTTGGTCAAATTGAATCATTCCAGCAGAAGGCTGTTTTTTACTGTTGATTTTAGTGGCTAAATTTAGCCCATACATCCCTGCTGCAGTGCAACAACTTTCTCTCCAAAACCTCCATTTACAACCACTTGAATTCCTGACAATTTGATTCTGCAGCACAGCAAAGGCCAAACTCTATTTCCTCAGTACAGCCCTCTAGGAAGACAAGCCTGATGACCAGCTTGGAGGATTTCTGGGCCTGAGCTTGTCTCTCATGCAGAAACAAGATGACATAGGAGCCTTGTTCTGGCAGTGCAGAAAAACATCACACATTTATTCGAAGCAAGGTAAATTTAATCTGTGCTAGCCCAAAAGTATCCAAGGTTCTGTCAAAAAAAGTTGATTGACTTGATATCTGAACTTCAACATGTCCCAGTCCAAACTGCCTGTCTGGTTTCCTACAGAAAGTTCAGTAGGAAGGCAAACTCAGGTACAGCAAATACTTAATACCCTCACAAATATGATTATAAAATGCTTCGGGAAATTTCAGTGCTGAGTTGGAGCAAGATCACCATGGTAATAACTAAGAGGCCTTGAAGATATTGTTTGAGAAAATTTAGAAAATATATCGTGTGACATAATCCCCAGAGCTGGATCTCCAAGGCACTAACATAAAAACTGTATTTACTCAAGTGGTTTAAGTCATAGCCTTAATTTCACTTGCTCCCAGTATTATTTCATGAAAAGAAATGAAGTCTTGTGATTTCAACGAGTAATATTTCAGCAAGTTTTGGTCCATTTCGCTGCAGTTCATGTCAACCCATTTAATTGCTCTAATTTAATTTCAGATTTTTTTTTTTTAATTGCATTTCATCCTAATTCCTCTCCTGTGTGTTTGGCTCACTTTGTTCCCTGATATGGAGAATTCAATGGGTATCATTTAGAAAGGTTTGGAACTTTTCAGTGCAACTCATGTCATCCCATTCCTGTTACAAGTTTTCACTTCATTTCAGAATTCTCGGGTTTTTTTTTTTTCAATTGCTTTTCATTTCATCGTACTTCCTTTCCTGTGTGTTTGGTTCACTTCCTTCCCTGGTTTGGAGATTTAATTTCCTTTCATGAAATGAAAATTAATTTCAAAATTAAATTCTTCAATTCATGAAAAGAAATAAAATCTCGTGATTTCAGTGAGTATCATTTTGGCAAGTTCCAGTCCATTTCACTGCAAAAAAAACCCCAATGCACTGCACCACCAGTGCTCTCTCCACACCTTGCTCCTTGGCAATCCCCACGTGCTGGGCACCTCAGCCCCAGTAAAAGGCTGCTTTTACTGCTCTGCCTAGGGTTAGGGTTTCCCTTAGGGTTAGGCTTGAGACAACCACAAAGCCCAGAGCTCCAGGGACACTACAGCTACAAAAGGCATGCCAAGGGGAGTACGGCACTGGCCCAACACTGCTCTTTCCATACCGTTTTTTTTTTAACATTTTATTTCATCAATTTCTTCTCCAGTCTCTTCCCTTGACTTTTTTCCCTGATTTTGAGATTTCAGTGAGTACAATTTTGGCAAGTTTCAGGTCCTTTTCACTGCACCTCATTTCATCCCAATATCCATGTCATTGTAGTCACTCCATTTCCAAATTTCCTATTTTTTTAAATTGCATTTTAATTTATCATAGCTCCTTTCCAGAGTGTTTGTTACACTTTGTTCTCTGCTTTCAAGATTTCACTTCCTTTCATGAAATAAAGGATTTAATTTCATGCAAGGAAACGAAATCTTGTGATTTCAATGAATATCAAATTGGCACAGTTCAGTCCATTTCCATGTGCTTCATATCATCCCATTCCATTTCATTGTTTTCAATTTGGTTCAGAATATTTTTTTTTTAACATTTCATTTCATCAATTTCTTCTCCTGTCCTTTTGTCTTTGTTCCCTGATTTGGGGATTTCAGTAAGTATAATTTTGGCAAGGTTTTCTCAAGTTCACTTCAAAAAAAGGACACCCCACTGCCAAAAGACTGCTCTCCTCATACCTTTCTTCTTGGCACCACCCATGTGCTGGGCATCCCAGCCTCAGTAAAAGGCTGCTTTTACTACTTCGCCTAGGGTTAGGGTTGAGAAAACCACAAAGCCCAGAGCTCCAGGGACACTTCAACCACAAAAAGCATGCCAAGAGGATCACAGCAATACCTCAATATTGTTCCCTCCACACTTCGCTCCTGGATTTCACCCATGTGCTGTGCACCTGAGAAAATTTCATCGTAATTCTTTTTCTGTCTGTGGTTTGCTTCGTTCCCTGATTTTGAGATTTCTATGTGTGTCATTTCAGCAAGTTTCGAAACTTTTCACTGCATCCCATGTCATCCCATTCCATTTAAACATTTTCACTTCATTTCAGAATTTTCCAGTATTTTTTCATTTGCATTTAATTTCATCATAATTCATCTCCTTTGTGTTCAGTTCACATCGTTCCCTGATTTTAAGATTCCATTTCCTTTCATGAAGCCACATTGTACGCTAGCCCACTGCACAGGGGCAGTATGGAACCTTTACCCGAGTTAGGAACATTTCATACGCATATCTGGGGCCTTGGGTAGTTAAAATGCCAGTTTTACAGGAGGAGAAACAATTATCACTGCTGAAACAGCACCACGGAATTTAGCTTATCATCTGGTTATTAATTTAAAAATGTGATTATTGGAAACACACACACACAGCCTACTAATTATTATCCTTGCACTGGCTATCAGATCTTATGCCATAGAAGGGAAAGGAAAGATTAAGAAGAGGATGGAGAGAGATTCTCACCTCTTCCTGTAGGAAAAGAAACTTTTGAAGGGCCAGGGCTTCTACAGAAACCATCCGTAACTGGGCAGTCACAGTGAATACCACAGTTCATGTCCTGAAACAGAGCAGTGACCTCGCTGTCTGTCAGAGCTGATGGAGTCCTCTGAGAGCCAGCAGGATAAGCTGCTTCCCAGCAGGATGCCTTAATCCATACCCAGCATGTAGCTTCAAATATCTTCCCAAAACACACTCAAGAGTAAAAGCTGCCTCTTGCTGTCCTGGCAGGTGGCATTTCCAGCCACCACACAGCACCTTGCTGTGCACATCTCCACTCAGCATCCTGGTCTGGGGACTCATTTCTATCAGGAAAGAGAAGGAGTTGCTGTTCTCTCTCCACTAGAGTTCCTATCTTGGAACAACCATTTTTAAAATAGCAGTAAAAACATTCAGCCAACTGCAACCTAACAGGTACCACTTACAAACTGGAGATTTGACCCAAGAAACAGGCAGCAAGTACAAACTACCTCAGAAGGCAGAAGTTTTTGTGTCTCTTCCTCTGCATGCACGTCTGATTTAAATTTGAAAGTGTACGTTTTCTGATCGGGGAACCCAAGTTCCACAAGATCCAGCTGAAACCCACTCTTAGGGTTCTTCCTGGAAAAAGACAAACTGCTGTTTCTTTCTAGCCATCATAACAAAACTGCAGCACACAGAATGCAGCTTACCTGGGCAGCCAGGCCTCCCACAAGCACAAGTGAATGCATTTACACCGGGGAATTAACTGGCTAACAACTCACAAGAGCTATGCACTCAGGTTTGTCATATCCCTTTCCTTATGTGTTTGGTTGGATATCCTTTACCGTCTTTTCCAATGTTTTGACTTCAGCGGCCTTTTAACATTTTCTCCCTTTGAAATAATTAAATTAAAGCCAAGCCAGCCCAGCAGCTGACTGCCTGAGGGTAATTCTACAGTAAGGATCACACCCCCTCACAGTCAGGCAGCCAGCAGGGCAACATGCAGCCAGCATTTTAAATGCTTGACATGTCCCTTATAGTATTTTTCTAAGGACAGATCCTCACGTTCTCTAGGCCATGCCAAGGGGCATCCTGCCTGGCATCATTTGGGGGCAGCTGTGGGGAGCCCTGCAGCTGACAGCACAGGTGAGGAATAAGCACATCTCCCCTTTGCAGCAGGCAGGTATTGGCAGGGCCTTAGCTGCAGGAAATCTCCAGAGGCAAGAGACAATCTGGCTTGTTCTGCAGCACACTCTTCTTCCAGCCTCCTGCAGGCTGGGGGTCTCCTTCACACCCTGGGCACCATGAATTTTTTTCCCCACAGCATGAGATGAGGGAGAAGCCTGAGGTAATAAAGCATGAGGAAATTCCCTGACAGCACTTGCCCTATGTTGGAGAGCAGCTACATTCAGCAAGGCACCTGTGAGTGGTAGCAGGAGGCTCAGGCCTCTGCTGGGAGCTTTGCAGGCAGCTTATGAAAACTTATTTCTACTAAAGCTGCTTCCATGAGAAAGCTCTTCCCAACATAGCAGGGAGTTGCTAGGATGGGCAAGTTCTCTGAGGGATGTTTCAAACTGGGTATCTCCAGTGTACAGATTATAGGAGCACGGAAGGATTTTTACATCTCACCAGGCAATCTGCCACAGAAATGGTGTCCCCTTGACACTTACTGAGGTTTCAAGGTAATCTTCTAGATAAAATAGCATTTTAAGAGAAAAGGTTTGTCTCATTTGTGTATGTTTTATTTATATATATAACTTGGCCATTTTAGATGAAAAATTTCTTTCCAAGTCTCTCTAAAGTAATGAGTGGAAAATTCAGCCAGGTTATTGATTCCAAACTTTTTCTTTTTTACAGAAAGCTTCATGGTATGATCCTCCCTAGCCCATCCCTGAAGCCTAGCTTCTCTTTCCTGTCCCTGCTGTGGTTTCTATTCCCTCTTCCTCTGTCGCAGACACAACAGTTTTACAGGCCCAACAGGAGCCCAGGCCCAGCAGCTCAGCAATGTTTACTGGCACAGGGATGCCCTGGGGTTCACCATCCCCAAAGGAGCCTCTCACTAGCTGGGAACTGACCTGGGACCAGACATGGGAGCAGGATCATTTCCCTCCGGCGGAGCTGCCAGTGCTGCGAGGATGCACCCACAGCATGGCTGGAGGTCACAACAAACACCTGTCACTACTTGTGAGAAACTCATGATTTTGTATTCACACGGTGAATGCAAAATGTGTGTGTGCTCAAAGCTCCTTTTCCCTCCAATATCTCAGTTTCAGTCTGGCCTGCCTTTTTACAAGCTGCAGTACCTTCTGCCCCACGCCATTAGGAGAAAATACAGACTCAAATGTTTGAATGTATAAATGCTTCTCACAGAAATGTATTCTTTTATTCTCTGCACAGAATTCTTTAAATTGTAAAGTGACAGCTGAAGTGCAAAGTCAGTGTTTCAGCTGCACCTCACAATTTAACAGCATTTGGCTCTCATCACACCACTAGCAATAAATGTAGTAATAAAACTCTTCATTTTGAAAGCGAGCTGCAAAGTGTTTCCTGACAAAAAACTGCTCCATTAAATTTCCCTTGTTTGGCCTCACAGGCATCAGAAGGGATGGTAGCTTTTCCCAGCACCTTTATTGATGCATCAGGACACTGTGATATGAGGATACAAGAAAAAAAGTCTGGTTCCCATGACTGAAGACCAGCAATGGCAGAAATCTCAGCTCTTTAAAGAATGAAACTGTACTTTAAACTAATTAAAATATGGACTGCTTTGAATATTCCTCCTGGTACAAGCTGCTGCCAGATGAAGTAAAACCTCCAACCTTGCATGGCTTTAACTGTTAAGGTATTACCATGTCCAGCTGTTACTGTGACCCTATCAAGCTACCAGCACAGAAACTAGGATTTCTAGTGCAGGACATTCTGTCTCAGGTCCAAAATCTGGAAGAAACATTTTGCCCCACAAAACTATTAAAAATATTTAGGAAGAAAAAAGACTTTCTTTGTGCAGGGAAGAACTTTGCTGATGAATCCTGGAAATTTCCAACCCTCCACATGCTCCACACTGAGCTGGCGACTGGGGTGGTGCTGGTGGCCATGCATTCTGTGCTGCCTCCTGGGACACGAGTCAGCTGGAGAGCAGAAATGCTACTGGCAAGGCGGAGAGGAGAGGGGGATTCTCCTGCTCCTTGCCAGGAAGGCCCAGTGTAACGCAGAGCTGTCAGAGCACAGAGCACTTGTCTTGGTTTCTCTTCGGCACCCAACTGCTGGGCTTTGCAAGAGCTGAAGAACTGAATTATTTCTGAGACTTCCCACGCTCGCTCAGATTTGGACAAAACTGACCACACACCTCAAATATAACAAGGAAGGCCTGACCAGCAGAGAACATGGCTACAAAGGCTCTGGCTGCTTTAGAATTCAGGCAAAAGGAAAATCTTTCCTATATGAGTCAAGATTAAAAATCTTAAGTTGGTTGCCACAAATCAGATCTTAACACTTCTGATGGATTTTATCTTCCATTTTCTTCTGCAGCTAAAAGCACCGTACAGCATCCACTTAGCAGAATAAATTTCATTTTTTTCTTTTCTTTTTAAGTCCATTTGTAAGCAATCAAGAAAGAAATCAACTGTGGTCTAGAGATTAAAACAGAAGTTTCTTGACCACTGAACTATCAGGGTTCAAGTAACCTAATCCTTGAGACCTTTTTATTCAATCTCTAAACCTTTCTGGGGACTTTAGGCAAAAACTGTAACAACCACAGTAGTAAATTGTTGAGTGATGGTTCAGCAAGTGAAGCCCTGCCTTGCAAAGAGAAGCCAGAGTGGTGCTAATGCGGACAGGCAGAATAACCCCATTCCTCTCAGATTAAAGCCCATGGCACCCAAAGCTGAGGAATTATCTGTTTAATAGCAGCAAGCAGCTTTTTTAAGGTAAAATAGAGCCACCTTAGTCTCTGCGACGGAAGTAAAGCCAGGAGATAACTGCTGAGGCCATCAGGAAAAAATTCTCAGTGCAAAATACAGGGATGTTACAGAGAAGCAGCCAGTGCTCAGGCCATTTTTTGCTACCTGTGGCTGCTGCAGCACCAAGATGTTGTGTCCACCCTGCCCTGCCTCACTCAATCGCTCTCCTTGCCCTGAGGCCTGGGAGGATTTCTTCAGGCTGGCTTGTCAGCTTATTCCAGGGTAACAATCTCTTCTCTGGCTTGAACTCTCATGGCTTCATCAGTGCTGGGAAAGTGAGGTATTGGTAAATTTTGCATTATGCAGAGTTTGTCAGACATTGTCTCACTGATGTGACCACCACTTCCCCTCCCCTTCCCTTCCACTGCTTCCCAACAGAAAACACCACCAGGCCATTTTTAATCCCTCTTCCACCACTTGCCCTTGCTTCTCCCAAAAAAATGGGGAGCCTGCACCTTGTGGCCCCTCCTCTCCCATCTCCTCCAGGTATCTCAAGCTAAAGGCATGCCATGCAGCTGGACAGACTGTCTCTTCCATGGCACGGATCCGCCCCCAGAAAGCAGGACAGAAAGCAGGACACGGGGAAAGGAAACTGGGAACCATGTAGATTCTGCAGCCTGACAAACCAGCCAGGGAGTGTGGGTTGTATATCTAGGCCAGTACACCCTCTGGCAAGTCACGTCTTTGCTCATTCCTGCTTTATCTTTTGGTCTCTGCATCAGAAGCTCTTCAGGCGAGAAGCCTTCCCACAGCCCTCCCTAATGATGATGAGGACCCAATGATAGTTCTGTGATAAGTCACAGCTACAAATCCTGTCCCATCCAACACTGAGGCTCTTTCCAGTCCGTGTGTTCTTCCAAGTAGCCTTTTTCCTGCTCTTTTTTTGCTTTAAGGGATCATGCTTTGGCAGCTTACTTGCCAAGGTCAGCCACTGCAGGCTGCATAGCAGCCTGCCTTGGCACAAGGGTGTTGCTGGAAACAAACGCCCAGGGGCAGCGGACTGGCACTGGCATTTCACAGATCAGCTGTAATGTCACTAAGGAACCCACTCCTCAGTGTGGATCCATGTGATGCCTCCACAATGAGAGCAGAGCTACAGAACAAGGAACACCCTCTGTGCCCAGCAAAGCAGCTACACACACAAGTTTAGATGGGAACACCTTTCAGCCGAGCACCATTCTGGATCCAGTGAGCACTGTCAGTCAGGATCATCCCCTGTGATGTGAAGACTAAGTCTTGCTCAGCCAGCAAAATCTCCTATGTGAACAGAACAAAGTTTTTGTTTCTGCTGGGAAACCTGAATCAAACAAACAGTGGGGGCCATGGAACAGACCTCCGTGCTCCTTACTCTGAGTAAAATTCTTCAATACAGTACTCACTTCCTTTACTTAAAACAAGGCCTCCCAGCTCCCCCAAGAGGTGCTTTCCCAGCGTGAGCCACCAAAGACCTGCCAGCTTCAAGGGAGCTGGCAGTAACTCCACAAAGCTGTACTGAAGGCTACACAGAAGGAGGAGGAGGTAAATCAAATAGAGCAACGTGGGAGAAAGCACACATCTGTCACCCTGACTCTTTGGGAAGGGCCAGCACTCTCACGGCTCACCCTCACCAGTCACTCCCAAGTGTGTCAAGAAGACATGATACCTGCAAGATCTCAGCAGAACTTAGGTGCAGGCAGCCCAGGCCAGGATGCTCCAATTGAAACAAATTATCCAAGTTGCTATGGAAACCTCAAAGACGGAAAAGAAGCACTTTGAAAACAAACCATAGTGAGGCAGATTTCTTATCCTTTCTGAAAAGGTTTATGACCAGAAAAGCCAAAGTGGGCGTTAAATGCTTTTGAGCTAAGGCAACAGTAGCAGCACTTGAAGAAGAGGCATTATGGATTGTCCTGGGGTGATTTTATGATGACACTTTATTCCCTAAACATCTGCTTTATGCCCAGAAATGTCTGTGGTATCTTTGAGATGAATTCTCCTGAAATTTGTCTCAAAACTGAGACATGGATTCACAGCACCCATCATACACATCTTTTATCCCAAACCCCAGGAGAACAGTTCTCTGTATTCTGCCAGCACTACAGTATGAAAATGCTGACTTCTTAACCCCTTCCTGGCACCCTGTCTCCTTCTACATTACTATTGTAGCTATAAATTACTATTTGTAGCTATAAATTACTACATGAAGCTATACTAACCCTATCAGTCATGACAAGCCAAAAAGACACAGGTACAATTCATCTGATACAGATGGAGTAAAATTATCTATGGCTTTAAAGCTCATCAAAACTGAATAGCCTGAAGAGTTCTTTTCCACAAAAAACTCCCCCAAAAACCCAAGAAAACACACATACACAAAAAACCAACAAAAACCAACAAAAAACCACACCAAAAAACAAAAACTAAAAAAACCCCAAACAACCAAAACAAACCCAGAGCAGAGAAGTGACAGAACTTTCCTATTGATTTTAAATGGTGTGTGCTCAGATCAACCCATTGTGGCTCAGAAGTGCAGTACTGAATCAGATATACTCCAACCTCACCAAGAGTTTGTGCTTGAATATTCAAGTATTCTGTAATGAAATGATTACAAGTAGCATGGGGACAGAGTGATGCCAGACACCAGGGGGGTTAATTAATAATGTTATTGCCTATCTAGCTGTTAAATAAATGAATGGTTACATATGGACCCAGTTGTGGATTTTTTTCGGAACAGCTCCATCCTGCATGTTCCCTTAGGAAGGCAGGCTACTGCCATCCTTACCAAAGACAGCTGCCATTTATCTGCTCCTTATCATCAAATCTGAGGGCCATTAGAGTTTGGAAAAAGTGATGGCTGTTTTGGAAAAGGGACTCTTACCTGGGGTTATTGGTAGATTCCATCTGTTTGAAAGCTACAACAAGATGACCAGTTTTGAAGAATGCAATTTTTGAGCATTTTTTGGAAGAGACACATATACTCTGCTGAAATCGTCAAGGTTCCTTCCAACCCAAACCATTTTGTATTTCAAAGAAAAGGAAAAAAGTAAATCCACAGTTTGTATCTTCCACATTAAAAAAAAATGACAGAGAGGTGTTCTGTAAGCAAAGGAACTCTTAGCAGCTGCTGCAGCACCTCAGATGAACAGAATCTGGTGCCAACCACAAAAACAAAATCCCCAGGCCAGCCCCCTGCCCTTGAATCCTCTGTGTACATATAAACAATGTATTTTACTTTACCTTAGTGTATTCCGAGTTTAGATCATTTTTCAAAAAGTTTTTGGCTGAGAACTTTGGACTGTCACAACAGTCCTCAGAAGGAAGAAAGCGAGCTTTATAACTGGAAAGTAATTCTTTTGGATGACAGTTTTAGAAATACTGCTTTCAAATCCATGCAGCTAGGGGAAAGGTTCCTCCACCTATCTGTAATGGATAGGAATAGAATGGAACCTAACTGCATATTTACCATTCTAAACATGCTGCCCTTTGCACCTGACTGCAACAGCAGAAACAGCTGAACAGGAGCACAAGAAATCTGCAAGTTGCCTTGGTCTCTAGTGAAAAATCTTTACGTGCCATGGGAACACCATCAGGGCTCAAGACTTCTCAAATCTCACTTTTGCACACGCCCATTTTGAGAATTCAGTACGAGTGCCTGTAGCATTCAGGAACAAATTTCTACCGACAAGAAAAACGTCCCTGCAGAAAGGTCTCCTGAGGAGCTCTGGGCTGGAATCTCCTCTGCTCAAAGCCATTTCCTGCTGTCTCGGCAGGCGGGAGGTTGCAATTTGCTGCCATCTGGCCAGCTGACTTTTTTGGGGAGGAGGTGGGGGAAGGAAGGAAGGACCCACAAGTTCCCAGGTGACACAGAAACTTGACCTCTAGGCCTACTGTTCCCCTTGCAGCCGGTACACACAGGACAGGCTGGGGAATGATGCCATATGCCTTCTCCTCACTGTCAACCAGATCTGGATACAGTGAAGTTGACATGTGAGAGAAAGCAGAATGCAGTAGACTCCAGCAACAAAAGGAGCACTGAGGGATAGAACATTTCTCCTATAAATCATTTCACTTCTGGGGACGAAAATCTGATCTTTTCCCAAATCAAAGGAAGTAACGAAACTAAAACAAAATTTGCTAACATTACAAATTGAAACCAAGAAAGGAAGTGAAAAATTGCTCTTCCACAACAGTATCAGCCTCCAAGGTCCTGCCATTAGTTATGTGCTGTAGATTCACTGAATTCAAATGAGTTGCAATTTCCATAGGCTGAGGCTTCGGGGTTTAAAAGTTTCCAACTCATCCCCATCTCCTACTCTTTCTTGTAGCCTGACCGCTCTTAACACAGTGAAAACAAATGGAGCTTGCATGAACTGATATGGGCAGAAGTGTTGCCTTCTCAGAATACCTTGAGAAATTAGCACTGTCCCTTGGTTAAGGAAAACCACTCTCTGTCAGGATTGCCAAACCTGGACACACACAGAGGAATGTGCACAAAGCTCCAGTGACCCAAAGAAAGTAAACGTGAAAATAAGTGTCTGCCTCCTTCAACTCTTGATTCCCATGAAATACATCATAGAGCCTAAAGATTCAAATGCAAGGAAATAACATTAAATATACTCCAAAAACATTTCTGTACAAACTGGGATGAAAGTGAAGACATCATTAGATAACAAAGCTAAGTTTTCTAATAACATTAATTCGTTTTAGGAGAATAATGTATGGTCATTTAGGTAGAGAAGCTGCATCTAGGAAATGATTCTGTCCAATTTCAGACCACAGGGAATGAAGTGGCTCAACATTTATGTCCTTGATGTCATCAATAACATTAAAACATAGGCATAACTGAGTATTAATACCTTGACTGTTCTCATCAAATAAGAATTTAAACCACAACAAATGCTGGCTAAGAAAAGACAGATATTTTCTCAACACCGATTTATTCTTACAGTGAAAAGGGACATTAGCTTGCTGAACAATGCTAACGTGTTACAAGGCATAGGGTATTTACCTGTGCTTAGATCCTGCTGCAGGCAGGCAGTGAAGATGGACCAAACCTATGATTTGATCCAGTACAGTGATGGTATTTACCTGCAGTGAGAACTTAATCACACAGGCTGCACTCCTAACTTTACATCCAGACTGCAGTCATCGGCCCACTGCTTCCCAGCAGCAGGTGAATCGTAGCAGGCAAACTTGAAAGATTCCAGCAAGTCAGCCTGGAATCTGGTCTGAGCTGCTGAGTGCTGATCTGTGACAGCAGAGGCTCAGGAGATAACTCTCCAAGTGATATTCTTTAACGCAATATGCACTGACCCAGGAGCAGGGTTGTCAGGTGTCTGTGTTGCTTGCCTTTGCCTTGTCCTCCTTGTCCTGTCTCCATGGCTAAACAGGATAAAGTCTCATCACAGAGTGCATGGTAGCAGCGAGCCTTGACCCTCTGTTGCACTAGACACCAGTATAAGTCAAGTAGTTATTTAAATTATGAAACTGATTGCTTAATTGGAAAAGGCCCTGCAACCTACAGATAAAAAGCAGTGCACTACCCTTGGGTGAAATGAGTAATACCCAGAGATCATCACCAAGTGCAGCTTTCTCATTTCTGTACAGACACACGGAGGTGGCTTTACATCAGAGAAGCCTGTCTTGTTATTACTTCCAACACAGATCACGGCTTGGGAGTAAAGGAGAGACAAGACAAGGCACAAAACTATCTGCTCACTGAATCTGTCTGCTCCAGTTGGGACCTCTCAAATCTTTCACGTGCTTTGTGCTCTTTTAAGAAGAATCACTGTTCACAAACTTAAGGCCTGCGATTTAGTATCATCTAATACCATACAATTTCTGTCCACATAACACAAGCAGCTTCACAAGCAGCTTCTGATTAACCAAAGATCTTAATAATACCAACTCCTTCCCCCACCACTTCAAGGAACTCTGTTCCTGTAAGGCTTCCTTTAAATCTGTAGCAATCTAAGGCTCTAGATCTGCTCTGGGTGTATATCCACCAACGTCCAAAGTGGCTCTTCACTTCCAAACTCCATCAGGTTCTGGATAAATGATTCTAAATGTCAAGTTTATCCGTTCATCTCTAGAATGATATTCCTTAGGCACTCGATGCTGTAAGTGGCATTAGAGGGGGAAAAAAAAAAAAGAAGTATGAGGTTGTGCATTTGAAATATAGGTAATCAAACAATGAATAAAACTTTCATTTCCTGCAATGGCTTTTTATTCATATTTCTAAACACTTAGCTAAGGTAAAAAAGTCAGGTTCTGACTGCTCAGGGCCATTCAAAACAAAAAGTCTTTGTACATTACTGTAGACTTCTTAAACTAAGTTACAGCTTTTTGATATTTCAAGTTTCTATACTGATTGTGCTCTTTCCACTGCAGGCTGCAACCTTCATTGCTGAACTTTAATGCTGGAACATCTGAGCTGATTCCTACTGCATCACTTGGCACATGAGAGCAAACCCATTGTTTCTGTGGGTGCTCTGAAATTCTGAGGCAGAAAGCAACACTAATGCCTTGGAAAACAATTGTGCCACTGGAAGCAGAATACCTTCATGGGAGTGCCTCAGCATACATGGAAAACTGCATTGCAAGTAAAACACATCAACAGTGTCAAATTCTTACCTGCCAATCCTCCTGGGTAGCTCCTTCCATCATCAACAGAGTCCCGTGATCAAGTGGGATTTTGAGTCTTTCTACATAAGTATAGTCTCCATCCTCTTCCTAAAAAGAAACATTAGACATTGAAGAAGCAGGCATGTGCATTTGGTAGAAAACCAGGCCTCTAGAGAAGAGCTTAAAAAGCCTGTGAGGGGGGAGGAGGAGGCTCTTACAACACCAAGAAGTCCAGGTAAACCTCTCTGTATCTGTATTTCATATAAAGTCCAGGAGCTGAGCATTTTAATGATGGAAGAAGCCACTGTATCTCACTGCCAGGATGACACAGGTAAAGTTCAACAACCAGTTCCTGCATTTAGTGCAAAATTCTGGAATGAGGCTGCAAACCTTTTGGAAACATCTTCAAATAAACAGTTCCGTGTGGAGACACACGGCAATAGCCACCCTAGATTCCAACAGTTAACTACTTCATCAAAAGTAACATCTTCCTCCTATTCTGAATTTGCCTTGTTACAACATTACATGCTGCTATGATATTAGTTGTTGGAAGAAGAGCTTTCTCTATTTAAAAAAAAAAAAAATCTCCTTTTCCTATAATACCTTCTACAACAAGTTGTCTTAATAAACTTTATCACCACTAAGCAAAACAGAATGCTAGACTAAAAGACAAATAATTTGCAAACTTTTTTTAAGCCTTTAGATCACATACAACTATTTCAAAACTCAAATATTACAACTAGACATGGTGACATCCCAGCAGCGGTCTCACACACACCACATCAGTGGGAACAGCAACCCTCTACTCTCTATTGCTTTGCACTACCCTTTCCAACTTTAAATCAGATTCCTACACTGCTAAGTCAAGTGTGTAGTAGTCCAGCTTGAAGGAGGTTTGTCCTTTTAAAAGTTCATGGCTTGCTGAAAAGCTCAAAATGAGGTAGAGTAACAAATATTGGGAAAATGATATCCTAAACTGAGTTTGATTTTCAGAAAACCAACTGGGAGTGTGTGCGTGTTTATAAATAAGATGCAGAGAGAAAGAGGACTGCACCTTCTAAAATGCAAAAGAGCTTGGTTGGTATCAAGTCAGTATTAAGAAACGTTTTCTTATCTTCAGTTGAAAAAAGAGAAAAACTTCAAAAATAGGTATTGTAACCATGACTGCTGATGAAAAGCAGAGAAATACCACTGCAAACCTACTTCCTATTTCAGAGGATTACATCATTTCACTTTGTGGATGGACAACAGTGGGCTTATTTTTATCTCTTGCTCATCCTTATTAAAAAGGAATTCTGGTAAGACAAATTATTTAGGAGAAAACACCCTTTTGGTTTAGAAAAGTCAGTATGTAAAAACTGCAATTACTTTCTGGTTTAAATGGGACATCTCTGAGCTCCATTTTATTTAGAAAAAGAGATTTTTATGTCAATTTACTTTGAAGTTTGACAAAAAGTTTTTACTTTCTTATATGTCATTACTAACACTGTCAACCAAAGCTCATTTCAGACCTTTTATTCCTAGAGCTGACGTCAGACATACAGAAAGATCACTTGACTTTCAGAGGTCAAGAAGTTCATGAAGGAAATTTATTTTTGACATCTAAGGTGGAAAAGACTTTCTGGTAACAAACATGGAAAGAAGTGCATCAGATGACTTCTTTATGTAACTCTATATATGTACTACAAAACCAGGTATAGTTAAGCAACTGTTCTGCTTTTTAATATATTAGAATTTTCGTAATCTCGAGTTACACATTTAATATCATCCAAACTTTATACTAGCCAAGTACACTGGTTAAACCTTTTTTTAAAAACCTTAATTACAGTAACTACAGTTAATAAGTAAGGAAACCTCAGTGTGAGTTGATGGGGAGCTGTGAATACAAAATCTGTAAGAACTCCTGGACTACATCAAGGTTGTTTTCTTGAAATGCTATCAAAATCAAAAAGAGAAAATATCTAGTATAAATCTATATAAATCACCCAAGTTTGTTTCTTAAGTCTCAGGAAAGTTTATTGCTATAGTAGTAGGAAATTGTTTCTGGACAGTGTAGAGGAATCTTCTATTATAAGGAAAAGTAAATGGAAACTGTAGAAGAATGTATAAATAATAATGCAGTTATACAAGCAAACGATGCAAAATCATTTTCAATGGCAAAAGTCAGCATCTTTCATGGAGAATGCTGGCTTCTAGTCCTCTCCTTCACCTATTCACTTATTACCAAGAGAATTACCCTTACAAAGGTTCAAATCTCGTATTTTTCAGATTTCATCTTGATTGTATCCCTATCTTCCAGTTTACATCTCTAGCACCAGCTGTGTAAACACCCTCCTCCACAATAAGGTAGTCTCATCTATCAATACTCCTGCATTTTAACACGTTTATTCTCACTGTCTCTGACAAAATCCTCACTGCAGTGCTTTTTTCTATAGATTCAGTAATAATAAATATCAGTTATACTGCCCTTTCCTCACATAATGCACCGGCCTGCCTACACAGGCCTATCTTTAAACTCTTTCAGTCCTTCTGCAGCTGAGCACTCCCCTCCTCCTCTCTGCTTGTCCACAGCTTCTCAAGTCCTGCCAATACTGGTGGACAACACCTCCTCCTCTGTCTGTGAGTCTCCTTCACACCAACTTAAAAGTTCAACCCTCTTCATCTTGATCCAAATCTCTGCTTCTACCGTGCTCCACATATTCCCACATTCATCTTCAACTAGGTCTGTTAACACACAAATGGTTATTTTTCTGCTGTTTCCAGAAGTTTCTAGGAGATCCTTACCTTCTGCTAGAAAAAAGGACCGTGCTTCAGTGATTCATTTGAAGGACAGACCCATCTGAAGGCTGATTCTTAGAACACAACAAATATCCTGCTATTACGTGACCCGTGTGAAGCCCCCTCCCTTCCCAGCAGCCACCGGTTTCCCTGGTTACAGATGGAGGAAGAGCAAGCTGACACCTGGCTTTCTAACTCCTTCCACAGTTCACACAGCCACTCGCTGGACAACCACCCAGCTGGTCCCTATGGCACCCACACCTCTGCCACAGGGCACCTCCCAGGGGAATGTGGGAGCTTAGTGGGACGTCAGGTATCACCCTTCCCTGCTGTACTAACATTCCCCACTCAGCTTCCAGGAGGACACAATCAGATAACCTGGCACTGCCTCAGAGTAGAGCAGTGACAAGCAACAGCAAGCAATGGTAGTGAGGCTGTACTGGAAACACCCATCCCACAGAGTGGAATCAGTTCCTCTGGCCTGGGAGGATGAAGTCATGCCCAAGTGGGAATGGGGGCTTGAGGCTGTGTGGGGAATGGGAGGAGGCCACGGTGCCACAGCGGTGACACTTTGGCTGTAGGCAAGCACAAGAGGACTCACTGACTCAAGCAATAGCCGTGTGAACTGTGTATTAATCACAGCTCTGGAGCAAAGCATTTGTCTCCTGCTTTCAGTGTGGGCAGGAGCTACAGCGATGGGGGTGAGGGAACAAGGAAGCAGGAGCAAGGTTAAAGTAATTTACTGGAAGTAGAAGAAACAATAGAAGAAACCAGATCACTGTAGAGTTTGAACTATGAAGCAGGCATCCAAAAAACCTTAGAAACCATCTAAAGCAAAGGAAAAATATCAGCTACTATCATGTAACCGGTCCAAATAAACAGAAAAGGCTGCATTTAGAAAAAATAATGCTTAAAAATTCCAGCAGGCCAAATAAAACAGTTTCTGGCGTCATGTTAATTCCTATAAAGTCTCCTTATTCCAGTTAGGAATTTACAACTGAAATGTATTTGCAGCTTTTTTTTTACATGCACTGGGCTGAAATTTCAGTAGGAATTATTTCTACTTATCCATAAAGGATGCTTATTTAAGCAGATACTAATAGTCTAGGCATGTCTCTACACTCCCCCATTATATGATGAACACTTATCCAGTACAGTGCTCACCAAAAAGTAAAACAGAGGACTGAACCTTTCCCTCCCCTCACCCTAGAACAATTTTCAGGATAATAAAAAACCACTTACACCTAAGTAACATTTTTTTTTCATTTTTGCCAAGTGAAAAAAGATTTCAGATTGTGTGATTGCTTCAGAGTGACTTATACAAAAACTACCAAATTACTAACAGACAGTTATCAAAATTCACATAAACATGCACAAAAAACCCAACTCATCAACACTACTGGTCATCTTTTCAGTTACAGAAACAGGATTTTATTCACTATCAGGTTCATCCACATTTAAAGATATAATCTTGAAGATACTTGTAGAGATACCAACATGAACTGAAGTTTCTGAAGGCTCTGATCTAGTACTCTTCAACTGCCCTTCAAGCTGTGACCTCACTTGTGGGACTGTTTTGTACTCAGTACACGATCCCACAGAAGAAACCACACTTTTTTCCCGGTACCATTTATCCACAGTGACGTTCTACCATTTCTCATCTTATATGTTCATTATATCTTTCATGTCAAAATACTTGAAAGCATTTACAAGAACAGAGGGAAACAAAGGCCTTTGAAACCCTAGAACCTGAAATAGCAGAAGGTTGGCCCTCAAAGAGGTTTAATTTTGAGAGGAAAAGGACTTACTTTCTATTTCCCTCCCCAATGAAAACTAACTCTGGAAAACCCAATGTACTGATACTGGCAGACTGAAAACCAGGGAAAGCCTGAACGCCTGTGATGACTATTAATCTGAATTCCTTTTCCCTAGATTACATTCCTCTTCCTGTAACTTGCTTTTTAACAAAGAAATGATCAAACTCCAAAGATCTACAATCAGTTTTAACTTTCTCTTAATGAAAGAGAGAGTGCCACAGTACAATAGAGTATGAAAATTACTTCTTTGGTGGTACAGCCTGAAAGGTTGTAATTTCCATCAGAGTCTCTTGTAACTCCCACTTGGCAAAGCATCTATTGTCATAGGATGCTCTCAGGAAACTGCAGGCTTTGGGAATTTGCAAAGAATATGTAATGTGTAGCATGTAATTATTAAGTATGAGTTCCCTTAGGCACAGGACACACTTAATAGCAACCATTTCAAAGATCTGTAGGTGAGCATTCTACCTCAGAAGAAAGCTATGTCACACTTGCAAAAGGAATACACTTCACAGGTAGCAAGACTCGGCTAGTCCGAAATAGCAGGTCAAAGATGCTAAAGAAAACAAATGAGGAGAGCTTAAGGATACCTCTATAGAAAACCATCCATCTCTGGAAGAAAAGGGAAGAAATCGTGCGGTACAGATCAAACAAGGCAGCCAAGTACGAATGGCACAGACTGAATTCCCCCTGTGCTACCAGTGGGTGTCTTTTCAGAAAATCTACAAAAAAGGCATCTTACTCAAGAACTAGGACTGATTTTTAAGACAGAACCTGCAAAGTTTATACTTAAGTTAAAGTGTATTTTATTCTGATTCATCCATGGGGAACACAGGCACTTCTAAAATGAATGCAAGCACCATTTACAGTTTTCTAGAGGAATAAACTTTCCAGCTGACATTTTATTATCCACATAGCATCAGGGATACTTACTCATGGTATGCCCACTGACATAATAGACTGGTTATGTGATCTCATGCTCAGGGACCAAGATTAAATTCACTTCAGGCAACAAAGAATTTAAAAATTGGAGAACTGGTGAAAAATACAACTATTTGTCTTCTGGCTCAATTTCTGACCTTTGCTGTTCAAGACTAGGTGACCCAAGGTGACTCTTGATGGGCTTTAGTAATTAAGTTCTCTTAAACAGGGGTAAAACAATAAACATATAAGTAGCTATAAGACTCTCTCAGTGTGGTATGGACACTCACACGAGAAGGTTTCCTCCTCATCTCAAAGGTCCGAGTAGCACCGAAGCTGAGTGAGGCAATGACGGGATTTTTCCCCAGTGATGGCTCATCGTCACTGTGCCAGTCCACACTGTCCTTCTCGTTTCGGTAGAGGTTGCAGAGAAGGGAGTTGAAGGTGTAGCCAGTGAGCTCTTCAATGCGCTCCTTCAGCACGGTCAGCAGAGGATGCCACTGCAATCAGCACAGAGGAGGAGTGTAAATGCCACACAGGCCAGGGGCAGGTAATGCAAGACAGAAGGTGAAAACTACTAAGAAACAAAATATACTGCACTTCAATCACAATAAACTTAAAATCAAACAAATGACTCACAGCAATTCTGGTGATATTTTTAGTAGAGCGGAGGAATGGGCTGGGCTTTCTGCAAAATATGCACACATTACTCAATGCTCAATACTAAATCATCTCTTAAAACTCTGAAGCCAGGCTGCCTTCCATACTAATGGAGGCAATCAGTGACTAAATGACACTGCTCTCAATTGCCTGCAGCTGTTGACAGAGAACAAGAGGAAAGGCTGGCCTAACATGGCCCTCTGTCCCCACTCTGTTAGCACAGCTTGTTGAGCTCAATTCATCACCTCTTGGGTTTTGATTCCGACACTGTAACTTTTCAGTGGGTCACAAAATCAATGTCACTGGCCCTGGATTTCATCCTTCCCTTTGCTAACATCTTGCTGAGCCCACGGTCGAGGGAAGCTCTGCACATTCCATTACAACTCAGTCCAGTTATTTCATGTTATAAACTTACATCGTGACTTTCATCTGTCAGAGTGTTTTTAAGAACTACACAAAAATATAAAGAAAAAAAAAAGCCAAAGCAATGTAGGCCAGAATTTTTGCCCATTATATAAGCAGAAACAAGAGATCAAGAGAGAACAAGAAACTGATTCCAAATCTCCCAGTGCACCACTGGCAGAAGAAGCAAGAGACAGCAGGAAATACTTTCTAGTATACACCTCTAATAAAGAAGGCTGCACTACCTTCTTCCCAAGCTTCCCCAAGTTTAACAAGTATTTAATTTATTGGTTACACTGCAGGAGCCCCAACATACCATCTTTCTCTACTGGGCTATTTTTAGCTAAGTCACACCTTCAACGATTAAGCATCATGTGAGTAATTAACTCTAGATAAACATAGTTTGCAGCTATGCGACATGCATGGAAAGCAGTAATACCACCCAAACCTCCCTTCCCCGCTCCCAAAAAAAAGTTTGCCTGCAATTGGGCTGCCTGAACGGGCAGAAAAGTCCAACAAGAATTACTGAAAGCACTTTTCAGTGACCAAGCAGGATTAGATTTCTTCAATTCCCATCACAGAAGCATGTATTACTAAAATGTTACCATATGGTCAATTTTACAATGTAGTTGAAAACCCACTACAAACCTGCAGCAGCAGCAGTAGTTTTGTTGAAACATTACAGCACCACCAACTCTATCACTGCTTACAAAGAAACATTCTCTAATACCAAAATTCATTTGGGCACAAACACTGGATTAAATCTAGAAGTGCTGCAATCACACCAATTCTTACCAAACAAAAAAAGAGGGGCATAAAGCTAATTACTCCTACAGATCAAGTGTTTAAGGCACTAATCAGTTTTGGTTAAGTTGTGCACTACATTACATTTTACTCAGGATATTTTTGTGATAGAAACTATTCTACAGGTAAGGACTGTGCTCCTTACGCCATCCCCTGCTGCTTCTAATCTGCAGGTACTCCCACTTGCAAAGCTGAGTGAAATGTCCATGTGCAGTGTATTCATAGGTCTGCCTGTGGGCAGCTTCCAGTCAGAGAAGGGCTGGCTTCCAGCTTGCATCTTCTCCAGTGCATCCCACTTTCTGCTTGAGTTTCTTTCTCTCAGTAAAAATCAGAATTATTCAGGAATAAAAGACAGAACCAGCACGAGTGACTCATTTAGGCCTTGTACCTCTTGGATGAGAGAAACAAGCTAGTGATCCAATGAGTGCTAACTCGGAACTCGATGCAAACTGACACGAAACCTTGAATTCAGGGCACATGGGCTCTATCCAACCTCTGAGCGGCAACGGGTTTCGCAACAGGCAGTTCTGAACTGGATTTATATCATTAGTGTACAACAGAATGATTTTGTGAGGGCATTTCCAATCCCTAAAGCCATTCAGCTTTCAGAAAAGGCCATTTAAAATAATGTTTCACAAATGAGTACCAAAGAAATGTCTGGTTTTCCACCACAAGTTAGGTCACAGACTAGAGTAGGTCACAGAATTTTTAACAACAGTATTTTTAAGACTACAAAACCTTCACAACTCATCATGTTAACTAATGCCTTCCCAACTCTTCCCAAACTGAGCTCTGCTAGATGGTATCCCACTTTGGCAGCAGCTCTGGGACTTGGGACACTTTTCCCTCATGCTATCCAGCTTTCAAAAGTGACACCTAATTACTGCCAAGGAAATTTCAAACAAAGCAATACCAAGAGACACACTGATGGGACAACAGGCTGAGAGAGAGAGAGAAAACCGGAACAAAACATCACTGAGTCACTCAGAAGGTTTTTTAACTCTTCCAAAACAGTGTGGGAAATTACATACGACAATCTGGAGCTGCTGAGCAGATGAGCTGCATGTGTGAATTTCATAGCACCCACATAGGAATCAAAATATGTCTAAACTCTCATTTAAGCAGTATTGAACCAAAGCGTTTCTGAAAGTAGCTATTTCAGGAATTGGTATTACTGTATCTTTACAACAAAAACCCAGTATGATCGCGTGCAGTGCAATCTCCCATATAAAGATGCTTGGAGTCAGTCACACAGAGCAATTCAGAGTTTTGTTCAAAGCTACAGTGACCCAAAGCAAAACTTTAGAGTAGTAACTTCCTTTTGGCAACATTTAGCAACTAAATCACAGTCCTCTCAGTCAACTCAATCATAAAGTGTATCTTATGAAGCTGACAACATTCCAGTAAAATCTGCTGCTGATCACAAATTAAATGCTAACAGATACTCTGGATAACTAGAGGACAGAGGGAATTTTTGTCTCTTTATCTCTGCAAAGGACTTCTCTGTAGACAATAATAAAACACCTACATATAAATACATACATACATTCGGATTTGGCTGCATTGTTATTCTGGAGTATGTATAAGGAAGTTCCCCATACCAGGATGTAAGCCGTGGTTCCTCAAAAGATACTTCTGAAAAAAAGAAAAACAGGAAGACTTTCTCAGCTGCCTTATCAAAGGATTTGAAAATGGAAAATATGATGTAATCTGCCAAGAAACTTGATCAAAAAGAGACTGTCCATTTACCTAAAAGCTAAAAAGCAGCCCCTTAAAATCCTCGGCTTTTGCATCCTGAATGCAAATGAAGGAATGAAATTATTCAAGATCAGGTGTGTATCTGCAGCAGAAATTACCTTGCCAAAATCCTGGAAACACATCCATTTTCCTACCCCTATGCCAGACAGAGCAGGGACTGGATGAGTTCAAGACAGCAAATGAAACTGAAATTTTATTTATAAATCTGACTTGTTTTACATTCACCTGATTCTAGTGCCCAGTACACTGGCATAAGTTTCAAGATGCAGATGGCTCCACTGGAAAGGGTGAAGTAGAAAGGACTGCAACATCCATGGGACATTACAGAAACAAAATGTAGCCAGGCTGGACACAATATTTTGTCAAATATTCGTGTGCTCTGTGGTATAACATAAAACATCAGGTTAAAAATACTTTCAGCTTCTGAAAAGACTATCTTGGCAACTATTTCTCATGCTTGGTAGGTAATATTCTCCATTAAACTGTCCCTTTATTGCCAAAAAACACACATGCTGAAGACATTTTCCAGCCCTGTCCAGTTACTACTCTGATACGTTATCTAACATCGATTCCTGACCGAAAGTGAAATTTAGCTAGAAGAGGTGCCCCTTAGTGAACAAATCCAGAATAGCAGCCTCTTCTCCTACTGCATACTGGAACTAATAAATAAAGCCAAAGGAAAAGGAACATGCAGCTGCTGGGATTTTAAGTAAAAGAGGCAAAAAATATACTTCAAGAACACAATTCTTGCAGCATTGCTGGGAGATTGTATGAAGGGATGGTGACCAGGCACAATCTTAAAATGAGTGACAAAAAGAACTGGAAATGACAGAAGAGACAGTAAAACTCCAAGATTTTTAAGACAGGTAATTTTAATGTGGAAAGATCTTGTTTAGTTGGCAATAGTTACACGGTATTAGAGACTGAAAAGTAAGCTGCAGTAGCCTTCAGATGTGCATGGAAAACCTGCACAGAAACTTGAAGAAGTGGTAACACTGAGAATGAAAACCAATTCTAAACAACACAGACTCTGTTATGGAATTGACCTGTGAATGGCCTGAAAAGGTGGTCTACACATCCCTTACCCTGTCTGATGTGAGTTCGCTGACCCCAGGGTATGTCTTGGAGGAGCTGCTCAAACATCCAGTCTGCTTGTTCTGAGTCAATAAAACCAGGAATCAAATGAATCCTAAAGATGAAAAAGATAAAGGAAAATGGAAGGAATATACATTTCTCTATCTGCTTTGGGAAAATATTCTCATTTCCAAGATTCCCAAAGGAGCTAAAAAGTCAAAGCCCAGTATCCAGTTTCTGACCACAGCCAAAAGCAGGTGTAAAAGAAAGAACAGAAGGGCTCCTGTTGAGTCTTACCCTCACCAAACGTACGTAATTGCTTTTCAAAACTTATAAAAACATATGACAATCAACAATATACCATAAATTCCAGAATCAGCCACATACTGTGAAAAACGGCATCCTTCTGCTTGTTATTAACTTCATGTCTGGTAAATCAGATAGCCCTGATTATGGTACTACAATCAACAAAAGTAAATAATTGCTCTTTATTCACCATCTCCACATCACTTAGAATTTGACAGCCCTTTATCCCTACTGCCATTTCTATTCCCCTTTTTGAAGCATAAGGAAAAGTATTTAGCATAAGGACAGTATTTAATGTATCCTATTTTTTCATTTCCACATGCAAATTTAATATTTTGATTGGACTAACAGGCATCCAAGAATTACGGTCGCTGCAGTGGGCTGCAGAGCAGGAATGCTGCTAACAGCAGTTTACTCTCTCAAGTATTCCACGCCCCAAAGATGTCACAATAAGAGTATATAGTAAAGGTGTTAAACAAAGATGCAAATCTGATTATTAACTTTCCAGAAGTATATATACTCCATCAGTGTATTATGAAAACAAACTCCAGAAAATGCAGGATAACCCAGCTGGCTGTGTATCTTGTCTCTTTCCAGCTGGTCAAAGCTTTTACTTTTCAAAATGCTTTAAAAATTTATTTGTGTCTTTAGAAAAAACTACGATGAAAGCAGAAAAATAAAATAATACAATAATCAGAAGAAATTAATGCAAATAAATGCACAAAAAATTACTGTGTCCTTGGCATTTTTTCCACTATTAATAAAAATCTATCAAATTCAGAAGAAGAGGATTAATACTGATATTGCAGCTAAGTCAGCAAGGTAGAATGTATTTTAGATAGCAGGAATCACAGAAAAACATAGGTTTTGTTTTGAGGAGTCCTGAAGCTGAAATAGGTACAGCATGGCATATAAGCAGAAGGGACAATCCTAAAGTTACCACAATTCCCTAAAGTTAAATGCTTTTATTAGATTAATTTAAAACAATTCCAATTTACAGCTACAGGGTTTGGGCTGCTCTTAACCGTACAACACAGACATCACACACTTGCTAGCACAGGAATACTGATCCAAATTTGCAGCAGCAACTTACTGTGAATCATGACACAAACGGACACAGCCCCTCATCCATATTCTGGAAAGAGCACCGGATGCAGTACACACCAGATGTCAAGAGGTTTATTTTTCTCTTCAGTGCTGCTCAGAACTGCCTAAGTCCCTGTTACCTGACACTCAAAAGTATTTCCAGAAGTACTTTAAACAGATGATGTGCAGGAAGGGCAGTGTGCAGCTGCTAAAGCCAAAATCCCCTGCAGAGACTGGACTTCAGAAAGCTGAGTATCACCATGTCACTCTGCAAAAGCAAATAACGTTTCATCCACTTACCTAGAAATGCCAGTTGGTCCCTTGCTGATCTCATACACACCAGGCTTGCTGAGGATGTAGAAAGGAAAGAGCCATCAGGAAGACAAACAAATTATCTTCGACCGAGCAGCACAGACTAGAATTGCTGTAGGCCTGGACTACGGAAAGTTTTCTTTAAAAAAGAAAAGAAAGTTGAAAAAGGGAAGAAATAATGTCCTGGACATAGAGGTCAGAGTAAGGTAGCAAGGCGTGCTGCAGAAGCAAATGAGTTTGTGTGTACTTCCTGCCCCTCCTTTCACCAAAGGCTCAGTACACAGTTTTAGAGCTCTTAAAAAAAATAAAAGAGGGATGCCACAGGGAATGTAAAGACAACCATACATGACTGCACTCAGATCGCTGTGTTTGGATTTATAGGTACACTGAGGAAGAAAATTCTACCACAATAGCCAAACTGAAGCAAGCTGGATTTTCAGGATCTGTAACTCCACCATACACTACCACACTGTCATGCTTCATGCCAAAGTTATCCTGAGAAGATCCCCATTTCAAATCAAAGGGTAAGTGACATACAAATACCCAGCTTCACTATGACACTAACGATCAGCTACTTCTCTGAGCCCTGAAAGATGCTGCGATACCAGCTGTATTTCTGGTATATTCCAGACTAAGTAACTTCCAGCACACTTTACACTGGGACTGCCCCAGGAAAACATACACTGCTAACCACAGGAGACATACTGGCAGTTGGGCTGAAGCAGAAGGTCCAACCAACCATGACTACTGGCTTCCCAGCTACACCAAAGGCATAAAAACCAGTTAAAACAGACTTGGTCTCTCCTCATAATACATTCAGCTCATTATAAAAGGGTTAAGAATCCACAATTTCTACTCCTACCAACCACGACAACAGAAAAACTGCACAGAGGAGTCAGCAGGGTACTCACTCTATCACACCTGCCTCAGGAACTCTGCGCTCCACCTGAAAGGTAAGAAGACAGTACACGGTGAATACTAAAGTACCTGGCACTCTCCGTCAAACAGAACTCATGGTCATCTCCAGTGACTCTGTATAGCCTCACACTGATAAGCCAGTGAGAAAAACACATCTCAGGGCACGAGGGAAGTAGTAACAGCTCACCAACTCCCTCCTCACCCCAGAAACTCTCAAATGCTGCTACCACTGCAGGCTGGTTTTTAGCCATCAACTGCCCCCTAAAGGACATTGATTTCTAAATTATTTGGATTATTACAACGCTCAGTATTTATCAACTGCAATCAAGAAAATTCTTATCTTTATATTTATAAAAATACCCTTACTGAAGTAAAAATTTAGAGCAACCCTAAGAAGCATGAACAAACCCTAGGCCTCAGTCAAATAAGCAAAACACAAGCGAGATCAGACACAGCAGGAGCTTACACTGTAAAGCTGTCTGCACAGCTGAGATAGCTGTATTTTGTTAAAAGACAAACAGAGCAGTTTAATCCAGCCTTGGCTATCATTCTGGTTGTCTCGGGGACTTATGCTTCTCTGAGCTCAGTGGAGTTTTGATTTGAAAGGAGTTACTGCACTGAGCCAACAAGAGGATCAAAATACAGTATTGTATGGATAGCAGGTCTCTGCCACAGAGAACAGAGAATCTTCCCAGACCATCCTCAGTGCTTCCAAGTCAAGATGGCAGCCTTTCAAGTAAGCCTCGCTTACAAAGAAGTGCTCATGATTATTCTTCTCCCCAAGCAAGGAAGTACCCCCACTCTACATAGAGCACAGTATCCTTCATCAGCTGACGGGACATGAAGTCTATAAAACAAATCCCATGCCCTTACCCTGTAGGAAGTAAGACAGATATCCCATCTGAGGAAAACAAGAAGAGTTCAAATCATGCTTAGGACATTGCATGCTGAATATTTAGTAGAACATATTCTTTTGGCTCCCTACAAAAAAGAGTAATTATGAACAGGCTAAACAGAGGGACCTAACTTTCTGTTTGCCATATACACAGAACAGTTGCAAACTCTGCTTAGTAAAAGCTCCAAGTTCAGTTCAGGGGAGTTTTTTATTAGTTTTAAACAATGGATTATATTCTCAAATAATTTTTATCCTATCTATCATTTGAAGTTCAATAACAGATGAGATTCTGCTAGTTACCAGGTAATTTTTACCTCTGATGGCTTTTCAAAGACAAATTGCTTTTGAGTGTGATCTTTCTGCCTCCATGCTGCTCTGGCACCTGCAGGGGCAAGGCTGTTGGCTGCAGGTGCCTTAGGTGCTAAAGCAAAAAGAGAAGGAAGAAAGGATCACATGATTTGAATATCAACACACAAAAAATATAGTTAGGTAAACTTATATAATCATTCCTTGGAGTATTCTCCTCTGCTTGGCAGAGACTTCAGGAAACTGCCAAACCTAAGAGTTAAAATAGCAGTTAAATAAGAGTTAAAATTGCACAGGAACTGAAATATACATACAAACACATATATATATTTGTTATTCACGGACAAAACTGAAAACATACTTTTATCAAAAGGGATGGCATCTATAACTTTTCAATTCTACAATAAATACCTATCACACACCAGCAGAAACTGCTCCACGCAGCTAAGCTGCTTTCCTCTGTACTCCTTTTCTTAGGGGAAAAAAAAAGAGAAAAATACTTTTATTAAAACAGGATTTTTAAACCAGGGAGAAAGTGGAAGAGCAACTCAGGCACACCACTTCAGGTGTTTTACCTACACAAGCAAACAGGCTTTAAAATGGGCCTCGAACACCAAGTCTTCACTCTGTGTAATTCAAACAAGGGGAAAATATTTTTTTTTAAATCCCCCTGGGAATAGGAGGAATGAAATGCACCTGCGACATAAAATTTTGAGGCCACATGCAAAAGTCAAAATAGTTGGCTATTTTTTTCATGATTAAAAAATCAGCTTGCCTAGGACGTTCAATCTGCAGAGATACAGGAACTTTACAGAAATCGTAATCAGGTGAGTGGAACATGTTTTGAGCACGTTCACAAAAACAAACCAGTCCCTCTTGCAAGACTGGAAACCTCTGCCTCTGCACTCCGTGGTTTCAACGTTTGCTAAAAAACCCGTGATGTTAACTTCATCCCTTTCCGCTACTTCTCTTTATTTTACAATGTTTCCACCGTGAAAAGCTAAAGGATAGCATATCATGCGTTCTATGAATAAAAAAAAGTGGCTGATTGTTGTTACAGAAGTCAGCTCCACCAAACGCTATTCGCCTCACTCAAGCTGCCCAGAGATGTGAACGACGCTCACCTCAATGCGTGCATTAGCAACACATCCATACCCTGCGGTCTGCATCCAGAATCCTGCGGCACACGCCAAGTTTCACTTAAAAACTGGGTTCAAACACCTGCAGTCAACTGGTCAACGGGGCCAGCTCTCGGGGCCCTGCAGCGCGGGCGGAAAGTGCAGGCGGAGCCCGGCCCCGCTGCCTGGTGCTCGCCCCGTGGCGCCCAGGACGGATAAATCCCCGCCGTCGCCAAGGAAGGGAAGGGCAGTCCCCGCCCGGGGGTGCCGCACACCGCGGTGAGGCAGCTGCGGGCGCTCCTTACCTGCGGGCCGCCCCGCCGGGGCGCCGGCCCAGCCGCCCTGCACCCGGGCCCGCTGCCGCCGCTCCGCCATGCCCNAGTCAGAAAATTGTTATTTGGAAATAATTACTTATTAATAGCTTAACAGTACTAATAAAAGTTAAAATCAGTGTTCCACTGATTTTAAAGTATCAGCACTGTAAAATCACAGAATATCCCCTTTGGAAGGGATCCACAAGCAACATCTTAAGTTCAACTCCTGGCCTTGCACAGGACAGCCCCAAAAATCACACCATGTGCTTTTTGAGAGTGTCAGCCAAACACTTCCCGAACTCCGTCAGGCTTGGTGCGATGATTACTTCCCTGTGGAGCCTGCTCCAGTGCCTAAACACCCTCTGGGTGAAGCACTTTTTCCTAATATCCAACCCAAACCTCCCCTGACTCAGCTTCATGCTGTTCCCTTGGTTCACTGGTCACCACAGAGATCAGTGTCTGCACTCCGCTGCCTCTTGTGAGGAAGCTGTAGACCATGCAAGGGCTCTCCTCAGTCTCCTCCAGGCTGAACAAACCAAGTCACCTCAACTGCTCTTCAAAAGGCTTCTCCTCCAAGCCCTTCACCATCTTCATAGTCATCCTCTGGACACTCTTCAATAGCTTTAGATCTTTCTTATATTGTGGCACTCAAAACTGCACACAAAATATTCAAGGTGAGGCCACACCAGTGCAGAGCAGGAGAGTCACCTACCTCAACTGGCCAGAGATGCTTTGCCTAAAGCACCCCAGATAAGGCGTAGATAAAGGCCAGGAAAACAGGTTAATAAAAGCATTGGTTTTGGCATGTAAAAGTACAGTAATGTTCACTGTTACTGCTCACAATAAAGGACAGTCAGACACTTGAATGTACAGGCAAACAAGAAAAACATTTTTACAAGAAAAACCTAACACATTAAAGACTCAAGAGTAATTTCCATTTTATTTGTTTTACAAAGTCAAAAACATACAGATTTTTTAGTCCAATGCTTTCACATCAGATCCAGAGCAAACCAAATCACGTGCTCTTAGAGAACTAATACCACCAACTTCACCATCCCTGTTCCAAAAAATTAAGAAAACTATGGGATAGGATCTGCATCTCAGATTTGATCAGCACCATTGCATCGGTATTCAGGTTTTTTCAATGTACAGAAATGTTAGCCCCAAATCATGTCTCAGTGCAACACATCTTACTTCAAAATCAGAGCTTGAAATAATTCTTTGAAGGACAGAAAAAAAACCCTCCCCTCTTCAACCATAGGAAGTCACCACAGAAAACAGTGGTAGCTGCTTGCAATTTCATTTGCCTTGCAAGTTTTATACATTTTATGTTTATAAAAAGGAATGTTCGAGACCAAAATCTTTAAATAAAGAGTAGGTAAATACAGACAACAGCAGTGCAGACTTCTCATGTACTCCAATCCCTGCTGTCCAGGAGTTAGGTAACTTGAGCCTCACTGGAGCACTCCACTTTAGAACAGAACCATGAAACAAATCAGTTAATTTTAATGCAATTAAATTAAAAATGTTCTACTTTAAGACATTTCCTGGTTCTCATTTTTAAAGCCGTCTAAATATTCAGGATTCACATTTCAAAGGGCCTCACCAAAAAGACAGACTGATACATAACTTCAAAAAGAATTTAACCACCACTGCTAACAAGGAGAGTAACTCATTTCAAGCTCTGCATTTAAAGTACCCATAATCTTTTACATAGCAACCAGCCCGTAACATGTAACTTGTGACATTTATCTACATTGTGTTATCACCACCTATTACAAAGAGCAGGCACTGAACTCTTAAAAATGTTATTACAAATCATGAAGATTACATATTACCCAAAAGTTAGAATCCATATTCAAGACCCAAGATTTTAAATGCTTCCTGCAATGTTACTTTATGTATATATTTATAGATGAGCTATTACACTTACTTCGCTTTTTGGCCCATTTCCCTCAAGTTCATAACCAAAAATATCACACTGGACCATGTAAGCAGGGGAGCACACAAGAGCTGGCTGACAGTGCAGAATCCTTGCAAGTATCCAAAACCTGAGCTTCAAGAAGTCAGTACTCTGGAAATAGTGCTAGGTTATCTTTTCAAATAAATATGCTCCCTTTCCTCTCCTGCCCACCTGTCTGGGAATACATGAGAACTACTTTTTTTCTGCCCTTCACCCATGAGCACAATAATAGATATGATGGACACTATATAACCAAGATGTTCCTCAACAACGTATGTCTGATCAAGTCCATGAAAGTATTTTTTAAAGCACAGCGCAATTTTAGTTCAAAGCACTTCCCCCCTCATAATATCTATAAACAAAAAAAGCCTATTTTTCAATCAGTATTAGAAGTCAACAGTCTTGTTTCACCAGTATCCTCAAAACAAGACTGTTTTGCTTGTTAGAAAGCACACCTACGATTGGAGATGTTTAAAACATTAGGTCTACTTGATGTTGCAGCATGGTATGGAACCTGCAGAAGGTCCCAGGTTCCCAAGATCAAGTTGCTTCCTACTTACTTCTTCTTCATCATTTTTTTTAAATAACGAGCCCGATTTCGTTCGTTTATTTTCAATATTAAGTTAATGGCAGTAGATGGAGGTAGAAGAGAGACGGCCCATCCCTAAAAAAAAAACCCAAAAAACAAACCCAATTAAAAAAAAAGGGAGGGGGTGAGGTCTCGGCATTTCATAACCTGTACTAATTATTCTTTTCCCATAACAAACACAAAGGACATTTCAGATCCTTACATTTTCCAAGGTGACTTACCACGAGTGCATGAGGTAGGTACCCGTTGGTCTGGGACTGCAGGCCCACCGTGCCCAAGGCAGCTCTGACAAACGTTTCGGCAGCGGGCGTACCGAGGGTTGGCTTGCGCACTCTAAACGAATTTGTTTTCACATAATACGGTAGAACGCTCTGCACACAGGAAAAGTCACGTTAAGCAGGAATGCTTTCAAGATTAACTTACAGATCCATCAAGGATCTAAAGTAATTGGAAATCAGATAGCCTGTATACTGAATTCTAGCTTAAGGCAGCCTTGTTTTCAGTTCTAAGATCACAACTGGATCACAATATAAGATCAAAAACTTTTAAATCAGATAACCCATATTTGGACATAGTTCAGTTGTCTGCTGACAGTCAACATCACTAGCGGGAGCCCTAGAAAAACCACTCTTGCAAGGGTAGGGTTGAAAAGCCATCCTTGCAATTTGCCTTTTAAGTACAAAACTTCATTCCAGTTGTTTAATAGAAAGTGCTGTACTGTTGTTTCTCTGTAGTAAACCCTCAGCATTTGCTCGGGAAGGAGACGCAGAACCCAAGACGGGGATTTTACAGTAAAAGTTCCTCAGTTTGGCACCTGTACACAAGCAGGAGGAGGAAGGAGAAAAGAACGCCCGGAGACTCGAAACATTGAGCTTGTAACTCCACAGCAGGGCTCAGAGATGGAGGAGATTATCAGTACCAGAGTGGAAGGACAGAAAGAAGGATCAAGAAACAGAGCACAGTTAATGAGCTTTTACAGCAATGTTTGGAAGCAAAACAGAAAAGTGATGCTGGGTCTCAGAACTGTCCGTAGAGGAAGAGCAAGAGGAAGCAGCATGGATATGTGTTGATGGAGGGACACTGATAGCACAAAGGCATGTCCCTGGTAGGGCTAGATAGACCTGGAGGATCCAAAACTGCATTCCACTATCCCCATCTCATGCTGCTGGAGGAGGAAAGGGAAATGCACATATACTTGTACAGTAGGAAGCAATTCCTCATGGTCGTGGTTTTGGCAATGCTTTCAATTTGTCCTCAATTTTTGCCTCTAAAAAAGTAATCAAAAAAGGCCTGGTCTATAGCCCTTAAACAGATATTAAACATACCATATCTCAACACACCTAGAAAGGTTGGAACTTTATCACCACTTTGACGAGGACTTCCTAAGACACTGTCAGTGGCTCTAGCCACATTCAATACATCCAGCCACTACTGCCCGTCTGGTGAGTGCTCCCACTGCCGTACCTTTACAGCAGGTACCCAAGAAGTGTGTCCACATCTGCTACACTCATGCATCTCCAAAGGAGAATACATCTCAAAAACCAGTATATCTGGGCAAGTTACAGTTTGTAAACCTGCTTCCCCATGTTAGTCTCTTCAAGAACAATGACCACACATGCCTGACCTCAGAAATATTTGCTGTCACTCTCAGCAGCACAGCAGGGAAAGGACCCCTTCTGTTCTCTCTGAGTGTGTATCTGTGCAATAGCTGTGCACATTTCAACAGAAATTTTACCACCACAAAAGGAAACACTGGTATGTCGGGTCATTCCTTCCCCTGAGAACATCAAAACTGTGCCCTTCTGTCTGTAAATAGGACTTCCAATAATATACTGCATGAGACCACTTCAAATGGGAAGGAAAAACATGGAAACCTAAACTTCAGAAGTGCAAGTGGCTTTTCTTTTCTGCTTTTCTTGCCTTCAAAGTCACCAAAAGCTACAAATGCTTGGATGAGAAAACTACTCATTCTGCTACCATAGCAGCATAGGTACCTCATTTCAGCTCCAGAACATGAAACTCATCTGTTTTTCAGATTATATTTGTAAGCTGAATCTCTAGTTTGATGTTTTAAAAAAAAATTTAAATTTCAAGCTTCTTATTCACCACCAAATTATATCTGCAACATCCCCACCAAGAATGGCACAATAGATATGATTTATTCTCTTTCTCTGCTCAAAACAGACTTCAAAAGTGAACTGCATTACCCAGTTAAACCACTGGATAGCATGAAGGAGAAAAAATTGTGCATGAGGATACTTGACAAGGCAAGCATGTAGTAGCACTACTGGACTGATCCACAGATTCCAAGGCACACAGAAGCACAGAATTACACTCCAACATTTTTCTTCTTCCAGATGCACTCCAGAAAACAAAAAGACAGGTACTTAATTTCAGATACATTAGATTTACCATCTTCCTATTAACTGGACCTTATTCTACTAGATATCAAGAGACCTGCTGAATCTATTTAGTTTTTTCCCTTTCTTCCTTCCCACAAGGAACTCAGACATTTAGGAACCATATCTAAAATGGGTGTAACAGATTAAAAAAAAAATTCACCACCTAAAGCCTTTCAGCATTTTGCATTCAGACAGATATAACCCACACTACCTGGGCAAATAACTCCCTTTATTCAGGGAAAGCTTAGCCTGCACTACAGTTTCAAAACGTGCCTTAAAAGTAGCTTATGTCAGTACAATGTGTCTTGCTCACTTAAAACATTTGCTACTGCTTACAGCTCTGATGCTTATTAAAATCAGCTCACACTCAAAATTGGGTTCTTGAATATTATTTGGGTGTAAGAAATCAGATCTCAAGTCCTGAATAGTCAATAGGTGTAAGTCCTCCAAAGTCAGAATAGCTTGTTTACACAGTTTTATCACCTTTTTTACCTTACCTTTAAAAAAGTAAAAAGACCTGAACTCTCAGATGTTGCCAAGTAAGTTCCCTTTCCTACATGGGAAGAAGGTGAGTGGGGAACATAAAGGGGAAATGGAAGAGTTACATCAACAAAAGCTGACTTGTATAGAAAGCCAAACAGCAAGGCTGAAACGCTTTGGAGGAAGGAAAGCAATGCGATTAGACATCAGTTTGGTGACAGCACACTTTTGTGCATACTTGGAGATAGAGCTGGGCCTGTTCAGTGTTGTGAAAAGGAAGCTGGTTGTGACATCTTACCTGCCTAAAATTATTTCAATGGTAATTATGAAGATAAGAGCCAAACTCTTCTTGGTAGCGCCTGATCGAATGACAAGAGGGAAAACTGTCAATTTTGGCTGTAGACTGTAAGACTGGACCTAACGGAGAAAGCCATTTTTACTACAAGAGCAGTATAACACTCAAGCAGGCTGTCCAGGGAGCTCACAGCACCCCTGTCTTTGAAGGTTTCCAAGATTTGGCTGGATAAAGCCACAATTAGCCCATGACCTAGCGTCAGCAGCAATCCCACTGCTAATTGCTAGGCAATCCAACTGCTGGGAAAGCAGGAGGTTAAGGCAGAAAATATTCTGGCAATTCTTTTAAATGAACATTTTCATGAATTTGTGGTCTGATATTTTATGCAGTGAATACAATAAAAGAAAACAGATAGTGCAAGTTTCTACTGCCATATTTTTGCTATGTATAGTAACAAAGTATAGAGGGACAATGCCAATAACTAACCGAAGTTTAAAAAGGGAGTAAAAGTAAGGGTCAAAGAACCAAGAAATGTTTTTAGACATATTAAAAGAGCAAAAGTTTCAGAAAAGTCTGCAGAAACCTTTCAAAGAGAGATGTTTCCAAAAGTCTTGAGGAAAGCCAGTGTCATCTTCTTCCTCATTTCTTTTCTTTTGCCTCTTTTCCCCATGTAAGCACACACAGAGTTTTAACCCATGCTATTGCTGTGCTGCTTCTGTAAAATAAGCAGACCTGTCAGCCAGAAGAGTGTATTTTTAATCCAAAGATGGCTACATTGCAACAAAAGCACTATCCAAGCTAAGCTTCCACAGAAGGCAATCCACTTGAGCAAGACACATACTTGAAGCTGATCTCAAGAAACTGGTAAAATCCCACCAGCACTTTGTTTCTGCTTTTCACACAGTGATACTCTGCAGGTATTGGCATGACAAAAGTTAACTGTTTTCAATGATGAGGCTCTAGCTGGAAGGGCAAGTCTGGAATTAAAAGTGTTATGCTTCTGAAGGTCACACACATGAACTTCAAAAAAAATCTAAGAGGGATGCAGTCTTCCTAAGGGACTGAAGGAGATAGGTCAGCTAGTCTCCACAGGAAGGTACTTGTAATATTCATTAGTGGCTTATAGTGACTTAGGCTGAAACAAGAGGACAAGGACGTGGACTGCAATAAAATTAGCATAACAAATTGAAGCTGTGACAGCTATTTCAGACCCATATAACTCAATGGCAATTCACTATCTACATTTAAGGGATAAAAAGCAGTGCTGTCAGGAATTCGGCATCCTAAGCCAACACCAGAATCACAAAAAAACAGTTTACCACAAGCTGCGAAGCTTTGTACAGGAAAACATAACAGTAGATACAGAAAGTTAGATTTAGTACTTCATTTGTTTATAATCCTAAAAATGTTAAGACACCAAAAAACCTTTCCCTAGCTTTTCTGTACCCAAAAGCTAGAAAATCTTGCCTATACTATTTACATTCATACTGTGCTTAATGCCTTTAGCCAAGCATGAGTTACTGGGTTATTTACCTTTTCGGTCTCAAGAGGTACTTCATAGTCATAAATGAACAGTTCTTGCTCCTCCTTCATTCTCCTCTCAAACTGCTAAGAGTACTATTTAGACAAAATCTGGGAAGGAGAAGACAACTGCACATAGAAACAACACATCATAAAGATGTAACAGTTCTTTCTCCTGCAAGCATCTGTCCCTAAGCACGCTCACACTGGAGTAACTATGAGCAGCTTTGCCCAAGAAAACACCAGAAAACAGACAGAGCTCAGACGTTGTACCACAACACAGGCCCAAAAAAAT
The DNA here is from genome assembly GCA_013400655.1 of Mystacornis crossleyi. Classification (NCBI taxonomy): domain Eukaryota; kingdom Metazoa; phylum Chordata; class Aves; order Passeriformes; family Timaliidae; genus Mystacornis; species Mystacornis crossleyi. Next base: position 13,437 of record VYZQ01006582.1, on the reverse strand, counting down.
TCCCACCATCTTTATTGTCAGCGAAGCTGAGTTTTGAAGGGACCTGTGTCTCAGTTTGCAGGCAGACTTCAGCAGGAAAGACGTCCTCCTGGAAGACTTGCTATCACTGATGTACGAAGGGAAATACTTTACCAGTTCCTTGAGTCTCATTTTGAGACTGTGATCACAAACACAGAGAGGGCCACACTGCATGTAGATGAAAATGACTGAAGAACAGCTGTCTGATAGTGAAGCTAAATCTGCAAGTAAAACAATTTGAAAGACGCTGGGGAGATAGAAATAATGAAGAAGGGTAGAACTGAAGAGAAAGCTGTGAGGAACTTGCCATGTGGTTAACATTGACCTACTGCAGAACAGTTTGGGGCTGAAGCCCTGTGAGAAGAGAAAGTAACAAGGAGACATGAAACGCTGAAAGTTACTCCAGCTAAATCCACTTCAAGAACTGAGAGCACACAAAATGACCCTGTATGCTGAACCTGTACATGTTCAGAGTGCACAGCACTTTTTTATGGATCCTTCATTGCTGCACATTAGTTTAGCTAAAGGGTACATCCCAGAGTGCTAAGGGCACAGAATCAAGCACCCAGGGGAGAAGTTAAGCTTTCGGGGCTGTACTCCAAGTTATAATGT
>VYZQ01006581.1:11434-26165 GCA_013400655.1 Mystacornis crossleyi | reverse complement strand
GGAGCTAAAAATTAAAAATCCGTGGTCCGTCTCCAGGGCCTTCGGCCCTGGCTGATGTCCCCTGGGTTTGGCCGAGACTCGAGCTGGGGCTTCCCAAGGGAGGGGAAGGAAATCGTAATCGCTTTAGCGGGACGGGCAGGGAAGCAGCCTCTGCCTGTGGAGGGGGAAGCCACGCGTCCCGGCCGGGGGCAGCGCTCTGCGGGGCACGGGGATGTGGGGGTGCCCACGCCGGCCCCCGCTCTGCTCTCCCCTTCTTCCACCCGCCAGAGAGACGAGCTGAGCGGATCCACAGCGGAGGACAGCACGGGCAGGAGTTTCCCTTTCTTGCCGGGGAAGTACGGCGAGGGCTGGGACATCTCGGGGTGTGCCCAGTGCCCGCAGTGCCCCCTTCCCTCCCCGGCCCCGCTCTGCGCTGGGAGCGAGAGCGGCGGATCGAGTTCCCTCCTAAACCAGACGGGCTCAACCTCCCGAGCCAGCGCTGCCTGCTCGGGGCTCGCTGTCCACGGAGGGCCGGCCAGGGAGCCGAGCGTGGCTCCCCATTCCCACCGCTCGCCTGCGGATTTCGGGCTCTTTAAGACCTTAGCTTTTCTCTCCCTCCCTCCTTCTCCCTGTCCCTTTTTATTTCCCAGCCCCTCGGGCACGGATTAAAGTGACAGACAATTTTCCCCTCGCACCTTATTGATGGTTAAATGCACTCTGAGTTAATGCGCGGGAAGCGGGGAGGGAGGGGGGGCTGTCCCGGCAGCGCCGCGAACCTCGGCGGGTCGACGGAGCGGCCGCGGGCCGGGGGCGGCTCGGCACGGGCGGCGCCGCTGCCTCCCCCCATGCCCGCGCAGGTGAATGCGCGGCGGCGGAGGCTCCGCGGGGTTGCTCCGCGTCCGCGGTGCTGCCCGTGGCACGGGGACACGCGCGTGTGCCGCAGCCTCCCGGCAGCCGCGGGGACACGCGCTGGCACCGCCGGGCGCACGCAGGTACCGCGGGGGCAGCAGCTCCGAGCCAGAATGACTCGGGAAAGCCCCGCTCTGCTAATTTACCGTAGGGCGCTCCGAGAGGTTCATTAAAAAGGCTCTTGTCAGCTCCCTAACGATCCGAGAGCTTTTTAATTATATTTTATATTCCCCTACCCGTCTCCTAACTTCAAACACATGGTAAAAAGGATTTACTGTTTTGTTTCAGGTAAAACCTAATAATTAAAATTCAGACCCCGTCCCATGCATCTGCTTCGCCTTTGCCAAATGAATTGAAGGGAGAGAGAAAAGCGATTTCATTGAGATCACAGATGGGGTGCAGGTTTTTGGAAGAAATTTGAGAAACACCATTGTCCAGAATCAAAACTCTATGTCTTGCCCCACAAAGGGGGCTGCTTTAAGCCCCTCAACTTCTATGGGGCTTGTTTTTTAAACTTTAAGTGTTCCGCACAATAAGCTGCCACCAAAATGTCACAACCACTCTAATTCCAAGTGTGTCTCACTGCAAAGGGTGCAGAAAAATGAAGGGAGCAAAGGGAAGGAGTGTAATTAAAAACCCTGGAGCTCCCTCCTGCCTGCTGGGGCCAGGCGACCGGTCCGGGGCGGGGGCGGCGGGGAAGTGCCCCCGCCCGTGGCAGCGGCACGGACACCCCAAGGTGCGGGGCCGCCCCCCCCGCGCCGCTCCCGCATCTGCCCGGCCACATCCCGGCTCAGCACATCGGAGCGCTTCCATATTTTGGAGGCTAAATTGTTTCATTAGCCGAAAGCAGAAGATGAATCCTTTTATTTTTATTCATGATCATGACGGCCCCGGTCGGATTTGCAAGAGGATTCCCCCCTTCAATATTTATTACCCCAGAAGCTCAGGAGCCGAACAATCCTGATGGAATGCGATAGATAAGCACAGTCTATACGGTTAAAGGAGACATATAGAGGGGGTTTGCGGAGGGGCGGGAGGGCCGGTGTAACAGCGTCATCAAAAACCACACGCATTTCGGGGTAAAAATTATTCTTGTATTCTTTTTCCAGTTCACATGCGGTGTTTAAGAGGCCCTTATACAAACACAGATTTCTTTCAAGTTAATGATGGACCATCCGCAATCTCCCACGGCACCGTCCAGCCCCGGCCCGGTGCCATCAGCCCCGCGGGACTGGGCAGCGCTGGGGCGATGCCCGAGCATGTGGCTCCATTTGTTTGTTTGGTTGGCTGTTTATTTGTGGGTTGGTTTGGTTTTTTGGTGTTTTTTTTCGTGTGTGTGTGTGTGTGTGTGTGTGTGTGTTGTTTGTTGTTTTTTTGTTTTTTTTTTTTACCCTGGGAATGCCCAATTTTTCCTTGCGCGCCCCTCGCCCAGCGCCGGGCTTAGTGGCCCCATCTCCGCCCACGCCCGCGGGGAAAGGCGCGGCACCGAGGCTTTTCCCCGCTTTGGACTTCCCTTTAACTATTTTTTAAATAATTTGTAATAATTTAAAAATAATTTTTGGTGGCGGTGCGTGCAGATCCGGGCCGGGGTGCGGAGCCAGGGCGGCCGCGGAGGGAAGGGAAGGGAGATCCACGGGGGCGGCTCCGCGCCCGGCGGCCGCCGCAGCGCTCCGGTGCCCGGGAATTCTGCCCCGACGGCTCCATCCCGCCCCGGAGAGGCCGAAGGGCGGCTGCGGTGCCGGCCGGTCCCGCGGGATGCCTGGGAAGTGTCTTCGCCCCCATCCCGCTCCTCCAAGCCAACATCTTTCCGGGGAGCCGGCGGCCGCGAGGTGCAAAGGCCCGGTGGGACCCGCATCAAGGCAGGGATCTCTTGTTTTGGTGTTTATTTGGTTTGGTTTTCCCACGTTAGACGATAGTGCAACAGCCACACAATGTCTTACTCACCTTCGTCTAAACCCTGAAGAAGTCTATTTCAGCAAAAGAGCGTTCTCTTTAATTTGCAGGTTAAACTTCACTTCTAAAAAATACCTCCCGCCTTTTTTTCTTAGTAGACCCACAAAATTATAAATTATTTTGTTCTTCTGCATCAGCGAGTTTATAGTTGTCATTAAAAAACAATTCCTTCTCCACTGCCATCACAGTTTGGAAATGCTTTCCCTTACACAATCAAAGTCCTAATTAATCAGAACACATAAACAGGCAAATAGGCCTACACAAAATGAAAAATATTTCTAGGTACACATCAGAATAATTTTCAAACTCCTAATATGGCCGCAACAGAACGGGGGTTTTCAAATGACAACAAATGAGGTCTATCTGTAAATTTAGAAAAGGCAAGATCATGAGTAGGGTGCCATAATTACAAGGTATAAAATACTTATGAGTGATAGTAACTCATGCTAACAGGGACTGTGACAGTAGATTAAATAAAGCATAGAAGCAAACAGAATGATAGAAACTACATTTTCTAGATGAATGAAAACATACTTACATTCACTACTTCACAAAACGATAATAATTTTTAAAAACCACCAGGGTAGCACTACCCTTTTAGAAGAAAACTGCATAAAGAGGAAGATAACAAAGAGAAATTAAAGTCACAGGTAAAAGACTAAGATTGTAACCAAAACTTTTTGAAGACACTATTTTAGATCCTCAGAGTACACAAGTATCTGACTTAAAAAGACTACAGCATGCCCACAAGAAGTAGTTGGGCCGTGTGAACCAGCACATTAAAGGATGTAATTGGAAGACAGACTTAAAGTAGGAAACTAGAAAGAAAATTAGAAAATCCATGGAAATTTAACTTTTAGAAGATACAAATCCTGAATTAAACAACTAACAGATCCCAAGGAACAATTACAAAAGGTGTAAAGGATTATTAAAAGTATCAGAAACAGAAAACCTGCCAGAAGATAATTGGACTAATACATTTTTATGGTGTAAAAGGCTCCTTTTGTTAAAAACAGGGCAATTGCAGAAAACCTTAGCTAGTCATCTGTAGTGGTGTTTACCACAGTGGAGGCATCTTTTCTTGAGTTTTAAAAAAAAAAAAAAAGGTAGTATTATCAGAGACTGATAGCTGGAAGCAGAAAGCAGCAATTTTCACAGTGAGAAGATTCCAGCGATGTCCCCAAGGATCTTTGGGGGAACCTGTGTTATTCAAGGTACTCGGACACCACTACCTGGAGAAAGGGATCAGCGGTGAGCTGATGATATTAATAAATAACACAAACTCATTCAAGTTGAGTGGATCGAAGGAGAACGGCAATGAACTGTGGAATCCTGTGGAATATTGTCAGAACACGGAGCTGGGTAAACAGTAAAGGAAACTCAGTGGTACTAAGTACAAAATAATGATCCTGTTAACCAGCAGTTTTGTAATCACAGGAACTAATGAAGCCTCCTTCTATAACCAGCAGTTGAGTGACATTTTAATTGAATTACATTAAGGCTGTAGTGTGACTTCAGTCTTTACTACACATAAAAGAATCCATACAGAAAAGACCTCACTAAGGAGTGAATTCTCTGTTATCTACTGAGATATTAAAACGCTTTGAAACTTTTAGGGTGCTCGGGTCTGGAGTGACTCCCACGAGCTGGATTTCGAGTGAGCCTTGCCCTCACTGCACACACTCAAGGGACCTTCCATCTGCCTTCCTATTTCCTGAACTCTGGGCTGCCAACTTTGACAAGACTTAAGGACATTTCAGACAGCAAAACCTTTATAGCATTTAATTTCCTTGAATTTTTTTTTTAATGGATGTAAAATGCAGAGGTAGTAATAAGGTCTTAAAAAAATATTTCAAGGAGCATGATCGATTTCATTCCACATAAATCAGCAGTGCTGTCGGGGGAGCAGCCTGGCCTTCCTCTTCCTCTCATCTTCACTGACTCACCTAGAGACACATCAGGGAGCTGCATCAGCCTCAAAACTGCTCCAGGAAAAAAAAAGGTCAGTTTTTAACTGGTTTGCCTGGTCCCAGTGCAAGGTGGGGGCAGAGACGGCTGTGCTGGCAGAAGTATAGATCTATATCAGACTAAATGGAGTATAAAACTGCCTGGATCCTGACACGCTTAGTGCTAAATTTGCTATTCTCCACCTGTCATCTGTAGGGAAATCGTTTCAGGTAGAGAACAATGTCTCATGCTATGTACAGCATACAGTAATTTCTGCTTTTTTTCATGACCTGTCCAGAAAGAAAAATATAATTAAGGCTAGGGCACTTGCCTTCTCTTTTATAGAGTAGATTAATAAAACTAAACTGGGGTGCAGAATCAATGTCCAGTCTTCACTCCCAGCTCTTTTGTTCAAAAAGACCAATGGCTGCAATGAACAGCCACTGTCAAGGGCTGGACAGCTCATCCCAGGCAAGCACCCAGCTGCCAGCCTAAAGACTGATTTGCACCCTCCCTCTCAAGGACCTTAAAGGAATTCTGTATTTTGGCAGTCAAACAGCTTTGATAGTGGGCAGCACACACGTTAGAAATTGCTGTGCTATGGAGGTGTTGAAGCAGACTATGGAATGTCCAACCCAGGGACTCGTTTCTCCTCAGGCCCTCACAATATTGGAAAAACCAAAGAGTGATTTACGATCAGTGAAAACTCCTCCTCTGGAGGAGGCCACAATCACTTTCAAAATAAAAATGTATCCTCTGCTTTGTAAACTGGTGGAAGGTCTTGGTGCTTACCTTGGTGCACAACCTGAGTGCTGGGAGCCCTCAGGAGCGGGACAGCGGAGCTGGAAGCCTCTGCTCCAGGGAGGAATGGCACACAGACATCTCCATCTTCAGCATCTCCGACTGACTGCTCTCAACAGGTTCTGGTTCTGCCTGCTAGTGACTCTTCACACGTAGAGACACCCACTTACATGTTTTCTGCTTGCTGTGGAACCTGTTTCAAGGCTCTGAAATCTTCTCATGCATTGTTTAGGGAGCCTGGATAATGAACATTATCCAGGACACCAGGCCTGGATAATGTGCTTCAGTCCTGAGAGTCTGGGATATTGTGGTTTGGTATTTCCCCACACACGGAAGAGTGAAATCATGTAACTTTTTAGTAGAAATATTGCTGCAATTGAAAATTTATTTTAAGTTTCTAATGTCACTGAGAAGGTACAGTTCATGAAAGCCAAAGTCCTCTTCTGCTACATTAAAAAGAATAGACAAACCCCCCAACACTGCTCCATTAGAAACACCCCCAGCACTGCCACTGAGCTGAAGGGTGCATATGCAGTGAGTACAGAGCAAACACTCACGTTCTGCATGGTCTCTAACAATGATTTCAAACACCACTGTCAACAGGCAGAAAGTTTCTCCCAAAGCCAGAGCGTGCCCCACCTTCACCCCAATGTGCAACAGAAGCCAGCGTAGAGCACGGGATTCCTTTCTGCAACAGTAATTCCTTAAGACTTAAAACTAATGCATTAACCACCTTAATGGTAATCCACTAATGTGAAGAACCTGAAGATAAAAAGGCAGAATCAGGGATGTGCTCCGTAGCAATGGTGTTACAGTTTTAGGGTAATACTGAATTACAAAATTCGACTGACTAGAGGATTATCTGTGCCAGCAGAGCGTGTGAAGTGAATACCACGAGAGCAGAAAATGATGGCATAGAATATTAATATTTCTACACAGGGATTGGTTTGTGTCGATGGTGTGATTCAGAAAGGTGACTCGACATGGCTGCTTCTTGAAATCAGGCCCAAAGTATTTAAGGACCAAAATCGTTAATGTTTTATTTAAAGAGAGATACACTTCTTTACGTCGTGGCAGAATGATCCCTGTATACTGATCTCAAAATCTTTATACCAGAGGGCAGTAATGCCACCACTTTGAACACTTCCAGTTAATTATCACTAGAACATTTTGATAATGACAGTGTATTTTGCAATATGAACAAAATGAGGGAAAAACTAATAAAAGAGTTTAGGAAAAAAATAAAAAAGGCCAAACAACCCTGGGAGCACTGACTTCAACAAGTTCAACAAATATTCAAGCCACATTTAATAACTTTATAAAACTAGTATCAAAGTAAAGAATATATAGTCAAAATACAGAAATCAAGTTGAGTGAGAGAAAACAGCCTGATGAGATCAAACAGAAGTTAAATAGAACAGATTAATATAAACAAGTTATCTGAAAGGTCGCTTTGCTTCATGTAGCACTATATCAGCAACTCCTTTCCTCAACAGGCAGCTTAGAAGGAAAAAAAAAAAAGATATGCATCACTTTAAAATCCTGCTGTATGTTTTACTGTGATTGTTTGTAGAAACAGCATCACTCCAATTTGCAACCCATGTTAATTTCTTATTTAATAAATGCAGTGGAATTTTTATTTTGTAAGAAAACAGAAGTTCAGAATGAGGCGTCTGCATTCAGCTTTCCATTACACATACATTTATCGTTCTATTGGCTAGGAATTCTTTTATTTGTGAACTGCAAATTATTAGGATTTGCTTACACTTCCAAACCTTTTGTTTGTCATAGATACTTCACTTCTAAAAGTGTCTGGTGTAGCACTCACTAATTACAGAATTATAAAAGGTAGGATAAGGCTTTGCCTGCTCAGAAATTCGCATTTTTGGTAAAGGTAACAATATATCAGCATCACTAACATCCTAATAATAGGCATACATTTAATTTTATATCACCATCCTTCCAAAGGNGTAGGATAAGGCTTTGCCTGCTCAGAAATTCGCATTTTTGGTAAAGGTAACAATATATCAGCATCACTAACATCCTAATAATAGGCATACATTTAATTTTATATCACCATCCTTCCAAAGGAAAAAAAAAAAAGACTAAAAGATGTGTGCAACCGGTTTTAGCTTAGTATAAAATTTTCAAATCAGAACTCATTCAGCTACAATAAACACTATGAATTACGTATAAACATAGATGGAAAACAATGTGCCAGGCTTTAAAAGAAAAAAAAATTGATTAGCAGATGATGATCCTGTAGTGCTGCTGTGCACGGTCCTGTAAGCCCAGAGATTAAAAAAAAACCAAAAAAAGGATTAAAAAAAGGAAGAGGAAAAGAAAAAAAAGAAAGAAAAAGAAAAAAAAAAACCCTAAACAAACCAGTTTTGATGCAGGTTTGGCATCAACTGCATGTTATGGTCTTAGCCTCAGTATGTTCATTCTGTGGCTGAGAAATTTAAAGTACCAGATTTTTCCACGTCAGAAAGCAGGTAGCTGGTGCATACATTTCAGACAAGAGCACTAGGATTTCTTTAATTTGAGACGGGATCAATAATGCATTGTTAAAATGTCCAAAGTGTGCAACAATAAGGCAGATTTCTTATTACACCACCCCTTAAAATACCCATTGTTTGATGAACCAAACAAGGTGCTTTAAACCAGCAGAGTAATAGGAGACAAGCAAGTGCCAGAATTAAGAAAAACTGCTAAAATGGGAACTGCCCTTTCTTTCACAAGGAGAAATAAAGAACTTTTGTATCCGGTATCTGAAAGGTTTTTAACAGCTGATATTCAATATCAGCTGATTCCTGAAGTGTTGGCAAGATACCAGGTTTCTGGTACTGGCCATGTCTAATGTTATTTAAATATTCACATCATGCAATAAGCAGTTTCACACTGCAATGTAATGGAAAATACTTCCTAAACTGAATTGGAACTGAGACCCAAAGCAGAACCAGTAAATAAATATCTCGCATATATGTCAAACTATATTCTCCAAACAAAACCTTACATCTTATCAAAGAAGTCAGAAAGTACTAACAAAAATTATATGCTTTCTACTATAATACTGTTAAATTTCCATGGCTGAGAATGTCCCATTAATTTTTTCTGCCTTTTTAAATTAGTTGACAAAGTAGAAATTCAAACACAGAAATAAAATGCATATATATGAGAGCACTGGCTCAGTGAGATATCAAATATACAGCATTCTAGTGTCAAAAGTACAGGCAGAAATGTCCAAGATTTCTTGGTGAAAAAGGGGCATTTGAGGAGTAAAAATTCTACTTAACAATCACTCACATTTTAACAGTGCATTAATTATAACAAAAGCTGGATGATAAGTGAGCAACAGAATCATAATGTTCAGTGTTCATAGCAGAACTTTATCCTCTGCTCATTTAAATGAGGTTGGAAACATATACTCATGTATGTGAAACTTTAAGTAGCTATGTTTGCTTTTTTCAATTTTTCAGGATTCTTGCAAGAGGCAAACTCGTGACATGGAATTGAGCTGGATGTCAGTACAAGGTGGTGCTCAGAGAAGTCTTCCTCTCCGTGCTGTGCCTCGGGCTTATCAAAGGATGATTAGTCCTACAATCTTGTTTGATCTATTCTTTTGCCTCTAGGAAAAGGGTTTCTTGAGGATACAGTTTTACCTCCAGTAATGATTTATTTGGATCCAGCTGGGTCACCTGTAAATACATGAACACAAAGATATGTGTAAGTAGACTTCTGAATTGTTTATCTTCACAATGTAGAGCTTCAAAGGGAAAATTTTTGAGTCCCTCCATCAGTGATAACTGAAGTAGTGAGTATTTTTTCCAGGATGCAGATTAAGAAATAGATATTGTGTTTTCTGTTGTTGTTATTATAAGTATTATTTTGCAATAACAACGAACAGAATAATAAAAAACCAGAATTCCTGACATCAATTCCAAGAAGGTCTGTTTCTCTCCAATAAATTATTGCACGAACCTGTTTTTGTTAAAGTTAAGAACTTTTGGAAGGATTACTAGAACATGTGAGTTAAGATGAAAAATAAAACTGTACTCCTAGATAATTATCCCAAATTTCACTCAAACTCATGGTGCAAGCAGCATAGCCAACCCAAGAGCATCTCTCCACTGAAAAGGGAAACTTTATTTTCCTACTCCCTTTCTTGCTCCAAGTCACATGGTGGAACACCCAGCTTTCACTCACTTCAATGCTTTCCAGACCTCACTGATCCCAGGCTGGGAGAAAATTGTTTAGTTTTCTGTATATTTCCTTACATAGACAAATTAATGACAAGTGTCCCAGTGTCATTCAGATGTTTATACGTTTACAAGCCAATGCCATGACATCCTTCAGAACACTGCAAAGCTTCGTGTAGAAAGATGAAATAGTTTTCTAAACTATTTTACTAATAGTTTTCTAAACTATTTCACTTCCATTTTTAAACTTATTTTCCCTGGTAATTCTGTTTTTATTTTGCTGTGTGAGCACACCAGTTATCAGAAGTCTCCTTGTGAATAATAGCTTATTAGTCTTATGTCATTTGTATAAATGACAATGCATGCCAATAAACATTTTTTCCACAGTTAAATTCGTTTCATCTATGATCACAGCATGCCACTGCTTTCTAAAAATGTTTTTTGAAAACATTAAGGGTCCAGCACACAAAATGCTGTGTATTAGTAAGAAATGTTTATGGAATTTTCTTAAAAGCCTAATTTACTAATCCTGTTACCTATTAACAAAAATAGTATTGCTTCTCATTCTCTCCCCCAACCAAATCAGGCAAACTTGAAATATATTTGCATTTCTATTGTCTTATTGAATAATTAGGGAAAAATTATTATTTAAACAAACTTTCAAGGCTTATCACTTCCTAAGACCATCAAAATCAGTGTAATTTCATCTGACTGCAGCAGATTTTTTTTTAAAATTACATAACTAAAAAACCCAAACCAAACCCCAAACCCAAACGGATGCATTATTTTCATTCCCAAAGCAGGAATATATTTTCTTAAACTTCATGTACCATGGTGAGCTACTGCTAAAAGTCTGAAGAGAAAAATAATTTACAAAAACCAGACTCAATTTTAGATTCCTATTATCTACAGTCCAATTATGCATTCCTGCACAGATGCTGCTTGAATTATTGAAAGGTTATTATCTTCGAAAGCAAACCTGTTATGTAAGAAACAGCCAAAGTAGTGCATTTAAGTTTGTGATTACAGAAGTATGCTAATTAAGTATCTTGTTGCATTTTTTAATGTTTTGGCATTTTGCTACAGTCTGTTACTGAACAGGGAGTGAGGTAAAGAGGGGTCTGTGCAATTCACAGCATCTGAATTGCTGAGAGCAGCAATTTTCCTTCTTTTCAGTACAAGCCTATATTAATTTAGACATCTCTATTTTAAAATCCTGCAACCATTTTGTGGGGGTTTTTTTTTTTGCCTTTTTTTTTTTTTTTCAAGAAAAGGCAGGAAAGTCACAAGTCTCTTTTACACTTAGGAAAAAAAAAAAATCTCAGAAGTATGCCTAGGCACTGAACACAACCTTCCAGGCTGTGACCCTATGGAAACCTATGACCCACTTGAGCGTAATTCAAGATGCACGTCATAGTGTAAGGTCTGCAAACTTCAAGGGCCTTAAATAACAACAACACATGATGGTCCTGACTCAGTGAGAAGGGTCCTAGGAGCCTTGTGGAGTACCTGCAGCACAAGGACTGTGCAGCTTTTCACCATAATTTCAGTGTGCTGCTTAATTCACTGAGGGACCGCAGAGTTTGCAAATGTTTACACCATTACCCAATTAACCAACAATATGGCTCCTACATCTGTCAACAAACAAAGCTGTTGTTGCTTTGTTTTAGCTCCTTGGCATTTTCTGTTCATATGGGTCGCCATTGTACTTAATTATCACACCACAACCCTTCTGCAGCTTCTACTTTGTTATTTGTGGCTTGTAAATATGTTGTTTACTAAAAAGAATAGAAGCCTTATTAGTGAACACACCTCCTAACAAAAGAAATGGTTTCTCTTGTAAATATATGAAATATAAGACCTAAGATGCATTCTAACTTACAGTATTTTAAAACAGATTTAGAAACCAAAGAATGATCTACAGCAGAGATCAAAGGAAAGAGCTGTAGCCTGCAAAGGTGTGTTCAATGTAGTGTTCTACTGAATTTCATTCACTTACATTTATGTGCATTATTTCATAGTGAAAAGTACAAAATGCCTTTAAATGCATATCTGTGTGCCTTGTTTCACTACTATTAGTATAAATTCTGGAGCCCACTTCAGTGCTGACATCCCTTGGCTCTGATGCCATTGCATGATGCTGTTTCCAAAACCCCTGCACATTATGCAAGCTACACTTTCCCAAACCCCTGCACCTTTATTATTTGAAGATTTATTCTGTTTTGTTACCAATTACACAGAAAATCATTGGAGTATGCTTATATATTGAATCTGATTTCATCTGTTCCACCCATGTGGTAGAATGAAAACTTTCCTGATTAAGGTTGCAAAATTCACCTTCAGCATTAGTAAAAAGCCTTAACAAATGCTAAAGACACATTTTTTATCTGTATCTTCAAGTCCTACAATAAGTGACTTTCTACCAGTCAAAAGCACACACTCTAGGAATCACCTCATGCATCACACTGTGATACCAGCTGAATGTATTTCTCAAATCTTCTGTGGGTTTGCTAAAGCCAAATACTTTATATGATAATGAAACACGAACTAAAACCCCTTAAAAAGAGACTGCAAGGCATTCCAAACTTATCCAGTGAGGAGGGTGGCAGAGGAGGGACTCAGTGTCCAGAAGCTGAGAGTATAACACAAGTGACAGCAAAATTACCGACATTCAAGCTCGCAGAACCCTGTGAAATAACATGCAGGTGCATTCAGGGCTGTCCCAAAGCCCTGAACACAGAGAGTGCCCCAGGAGATTTTATCTTCAGGCAAATTACTTTCTGTGCAAACTGCAACACTCCCCCCCCTTCAGGGAAGACTCCTTCGAGCAATAGGATCAGAGGTGCCACAGGACTTTATTTCTGCCAGTCTTAGATCTTGCCGTTGAGCCGCTTTCACTGAAATAGGTTTAAGGTGATGAACAACACTCTTCTTCCAACTATAGATTCAGTTTCATGGGACCCTAGGTTTTGGTGCACTGGAGCTACGGCTTCATCTTTCAGGAACTTTGTTACACAACCGATGTCAGTTNTTGTTACACAACAAATGTCAGTTTGGTGCCAGGGAGTTTATCATTTAAATAAGTATTTGTTTAAGGGAATTCTGTGGTGATTATTCCAACTAAGCACCAGCTAGCTGAAGTACTTCTGTGCCACTTAGAAGTTCAAATCATTATATCATTAAGACTCTGCAAGGCACAAGGTAGTACTGTTAACTCTTATATTCCTCCTGTAAGAATGCAGTAGCTGCTTACACTTTATTCTGAATAAATTCATTGAGTTCTTAGATAAACAAAAAATGAAAACTAATACTAGTTTAAAGAACATTTTAATACATTTTTATAGCAAAGTATTTTTCCTTCTAGAATACCTTTTGAGTTATTTCTGTCTTCACCTTTGCTGACCTATCTGTTCTATTACACACTCACATCCTGAGCAGCTGTACTTTTACCACTTACAAGGTGTGGTTCCTCACCCTTCCTAACTCTGCGGGGAAAAGATAAATACAAAAAAAAAATGGCTTAATGCCCAGGAAAGTAATTTAAAAATAAAGAATCAAATACACAATTATTATGACACTTACACAAGCAGTAAATATCACACCCTTCACCTTTCTCTCCACCCTAGGACAAGGATCTGATTCCCGAGTAGCACAGCCTCTATACCACTTACACACGCATGAATACATTTAATGAATCTAACGGACAAAGAGTTCTTTTACTCTCTTTCCTAATCCTCCTAAAGTATAAATGCAATAGAAATTACTTAAAGGCACACCTGGTAAAGTACCAGATCTGTTTAAAAAACTATATTTTCAGAGTGACACACAAACAAATACAGTGAATCCTTTCTACCTATTGAAATACCTCTGGGTTACACAGATAATACGCTCAACTTGAGCAACAAACAAAAGTAGGGTTACTTTATAGAAATATATGCAATTAGATCGGGCTTAGTTGAATAAACTTGGAGATAATTTACATCTGAATTGAAGAAAGCCGTCACAAACAAGCAAAAATATGTCATAGTAAAAGACTTGTAGCCTCGATCCAAATACAAAGCTTTAATCCAATACATCACACTCTTACTTCTCTGAAGAGGTTTTCTCAAAACATATTTTAGATTAAGCATATTTAAAAATACATTTACTAAGCAAAGTAGCAACTGTTGATAAAACAGAAAATTATGATGCTGTATCCTCTACTTTGAGCATGCTTCCCATGTTCCCTTGGAAAGCTGTGCACTGCTCTGAGATGCCACCAACCTTCACATAGAGTAAGTTTTCATTGCCTTAACGTAATTTATATTTTAAAAATTTGCTGCATAGATTTTAATCAGTGAAGGCTTACTAACCTCTCTTGCCCTACTTGACTTACTAGACAGTAAATTAAGAGAGCAACTGTGTTCTCCCCTATTTTCTAAAACACTCAACGTAATGACAGGGTGGTGCAAATAACAAGGATAAGCCCAAACCCAGTGTTGCTATATTTGTATAGTGGCACTTGGACTATCTGGTGCTTTTTAAAAGTTCTAAATGAAAACCTGGCTTTTCAACTGGAATAAATACCTCATATTAGCAAAACAAAAGCTTAAAAGCCNGTTTTTAAAATTACCAGATTTTTACCCAAATCTTACGGTTTTTTAACAGTGAGTAATAAAAGAAATACATAACTGTAGTTTGTCTACTTTCCAACAAAAGGCCTTAGGAAGGGCTGCACACACCCGGGTAGCTCTGAGGCAGTTCTGTGCCTCTTTTTAGCCAAGGATCAGAAATTTCGTTTAGTGATCAATTCTTGCCCAAAATACATCCAGTTACCAGCATCACTGAATATTAGTTTTATATTTCTTTCCAAGAACTAACCTCACTTTAAAAAATCACTACCAAGAGGCTGCATCTCCCTCTAGCCTTTCAAACAGCTCATTTTCAAAGACAAAATAACCAAC
>VYZQ01006579.1:1045-18814 GCA_013400655.1 Mystacornis crossleyi | reverse complement strand
TTTATTTATGTGGCACATGGATGCAGCCTATATGCACCTGTATTCAGTTAGGATGTGCACACTGGGGACATCAAATCCCGTGCCCTATCCTTCTCAGGGCTCTGTTCTGGCTGAGTTAGAGGCAAAAAAGGCAGAAAACCACACTGTGGATGCAAGGGGAATAAACATCCTGGAGAAAATCTTCCAATCTCTGCTGGCAATCGGCTTCTGTGCTGGAGCAGAAGGGATTAGATCCCTCAGAGAAAGATAAACTTCTTCTATCTGACGTGGTGGAGAAAACTCTCATTTTACAGATAAATCTCCCTGTGTGCCATCTTCAGGGCTGTTTATCCTCCATGCATCTCCCAGGCTAATTACAGGCAGTGGCTTTCTTTGTGTGCAGTGTCCTGCAGTTCTGAGCGCTGCACTCTTGGTTTTTATGTGCCACGAAAATCAGGGACTCAGGAGAAGTCTGCAAATGCAGAATGTGCAATAAATGGCTCGTGAGTGCCCATCCTTCTTTCTGTGCCTCTGTTTCACCTCCCCAAACTGAATCATCCCCATCTCTTCTCTCTCCCCCACAGCAAGGACATGTGTTTTAATTCAGGATTTTGTCTTTCCATCTCTTCAGCCCTCAAGTCTCTCGTCCTGAAGCAGCATCGTGGTTGTCCAGGTCCCACCAGTAAGCCTGGTGTGCCCCTGCATTTCTCACCTACAGACTCTGGTATCATTTATGCATGGAACCTAAGCAAAATATTGATTTCAGTGGTGTTTCTCATGATTTACATTTGTGTAACAAAATTGTTCAAATATCCATTTTCTCTCCAATTTAATGGAAATACAATCCTTCATGTGTGAATAATTCTGTTTGGCTTTTAAAACTGCCTACACTGGGGACTGAGTTTACCGAGTAAAAACATTCCTGACTTTGCATAGTCCAGACTACAAATTATTCTTTGGGAATAGGAACCTCTCATTTTCCTGTGGCAAACTTTTACAAAAGGAGTCCATTCAGTCATGTTGTCATACCTCACACAGTTATTAATGAGCTCAGGGATGGAGACGCAGTAGAGGGGTAATACACTAATGAGCCCTTATTGATTTCATTGCAAACCTGCAGGTGTCATGGCATTTAACACTGCATTTGAGGACAAAAAGAAGTATTTTTGTAAGGAATCAGCATCTATTTGCAATGTCAAACCACGGTATCAGAATAGCTCCTTTAGTAGGAGCCCTTAAAGTAATTTCCTTTGCTTGTGCAAAGCCTCTACTACTTTGCTCTTAGTATTTCTACCCATTATATTTTACTGCCTTCTTTCCTTTTTATGACCCCATTTTTATTTACAGTACAGCCCTTAATTTAGTAGTGCTGACACAGTTACATTTGCAGCAATAGCTTAATTACCATATATTCATGAATAGGGTGGTTAGGGATAGTAGCTACAAAACATGACAGATTCATTTGCATTATTATCATTAGCATGCTGCACAAAGGAGTTTATGTTTGAGAAGGAACTGTTTAATGGGCCTATATTGGTTCCATAAGAACCCGAGTCTGGAGGAGAAGAGTGAGCTACCACTAGCACCATACTGGCCTGAAACCTCTGCAAATTGCCCTGTGATCGTGCTGACAGATGGTATGCAATGCCATTTTCCTACTCAGCAGAAAATGGAAAAATATAATAAAGGCACGACAGAGATTAGAGTCTTTATCAATGAGACTTGAAATCTAGTGCACCATATGCTTGGTATAAAAAGAGACATTCATCTGAAAAAAATTAAAGAAGAGCATAGGCTGAATTTATCTGCTACTCCTTGTAGACTTCGTGGTTAGGTTTTAATCCATAATTTTAAACATAAGTGTAACTGTAGTGAGTGATAACGTGGTGCTCCAACATCTTCCTTGCTCTCTAGTAGCAAGTCCTTCCCTCACTGCTCTCAGAACCAGACTCTCTCTGTGCTGAGGTGGTTTTGTCAGCAGGAAATGGGCTGGCACCAGCTGGTGCTCTCAGACCTCCTCCCCACCCCGTTTTTAGTGGCAGACCTGACCCAGAGCCCGAGGGCAGAGGGATCTGAGCCGGCAGAGTCTGACCTTTCCTTTGGCAAAGGCCCAAAGATGCATCTTCAGGCATCCACAGCCAAGGCTGGTGTTTCTGCCAGGATTATTGTGGCTGCTCTTTACTGGGTGTTCCTTAGTGGCAACATGTGGATGCAGACATGCAGTAGCAAGAACTTTTCTTGCTTCTCTCTTGTCCCGTGTGAAATTTTTCCCTCTCACAGAAGTTATCAGTAGTGTTATTGTAAACTAAGAACACCTGCAATTTGTTTTCCATATAGTAGAAAAATATTTTCACAACGGATGTCTTAGGGTTTAGCCAATCACCCCAGGTGGGGTGGCTGATCTCTTGACCAATTAGCTATGAAGTAAAAAGTCTATAAAAGGGTTGTCAAATAAATTAATAAATCCCTTCTGCTGCACAATTCCTGCCTGCTGGACTTCTCTCTCTCTTGCTGCGGGACACAGCGACTCAGCGACAGCAACACATCAGGCTTGCTGAATGCTTGAAAGGGAGGCTCACACACTCTGCTGATAAATATATCCCTTTCAGTATCACGCAGGGATGGCTGTCATTCCTGGTAAAATGCCAGCAGCCAGTTCAGGTGGATGGGAAATTCTGGGCCACCACTGACTGCACGAGATCCATCCCTGGGCACACGCTCCCTGCACAAAGAGGGAGCTGCAGAGCTCGAGTCACTGAGGTACTCAGGTGTGTGCCTGATGCTTGGCACTGGAGAAGTTCCACTGGAGTTGCTGCACTTGCTGAAAATCGGGTGTTTACTGAAGTGCAGCCCCTAATCTGGAGCAGGGATCGGGTCTGGGGGAGCAGGAAGCCAAAATGCTGCTGGGATCGTCCCTTGAGGATGTGAACTCTGTTTATGCCATGAGATAAAAGTGATGGGAAGGCTAATGACACAGACAGGGATGATGACTCTGCTCCCACTGGGGCAAGGGGAGATTTCCCAGCCTTAGTGATGAATTTGCAACACACAGAAGTAGTGATTTGGAAAAGTAACCACTTTTCCCCCTCTTAACTCCCCCTGTTAGCTTGTTCTTTGGGATAGGCACTAGTGTGAACAACAGCTGCTTTCAACCACACTCACATGAGAGAACAGGGGTTTGTTTGGAACAGGTAGAGAGGCCATTCAGCTCATTTTCATTCTCTTCTGACACTCCGGAGTAAGACAGGAGAAGAGATATGTTCAGTTTTCTTATCCATCCAGATGAGATTGCTGAGACAGCAGGGCCGTAAAACCCAAAAATTGTACCTGGCTGAGCCCTAGGAAAGCTTCCTCACAGACAATGAATATAAAGACACTTACAGCACAACTTGTGTGGAGAACTGGACTGGGGAAAGATTTTTTTTGTTAAAAACTGAGCTCATCTGTGTTAAGAAACATTGAGCACTGCGTCTGTGCCTTTTCAAAGATCTCTCCTAAGTCTCTGCTCAAGAGGGGCACCCCCAAGGCCTCAGTGCTTGTAGGCAAATCCCACTCACCCCTGGTTTCTGTGACATGATACTAAAGACATAAGTGCCTTATCTCCATCAGGAGTCTTATCCGTTTAACCCAAATTCCCTTGTTCTTTCTGTCCCTGCATCAGAAAGGCCAAAACACTCGGAGACCGTAAATCCCGTAATTTCTTGCCATTTTAGGTCCATATTGGTTATGTGCAGCACGAGTGAGAGAGGCTGTGGATAAACCCTTCACTCAGAAGCTGGAAATGTCCATGCAGGATCGTGCTGGAGGTCAGAGGAAAACCCTTCACTCAGAGGAAATGTCCACGCTGGAGGTCATTCTAGCAGCCAGGAGAGACTGCAAAGGGGACAAGCAGACAGCAACACTTTCCTAGGAAATGGTCCCAGGCTCCCACGTGCAGCCCTGGCACCTCCCAGTCCAGAGATTCTGTCCGGGTATTTGAGATCCCTCAATGATGTTTCCTTCTATAATTTTTCCCCTCTTGTTTTTGAGCTCTGTAATCTTCTAGCACCCACAGCATCCTGTGGCAAGGAGTTCCAATGCTAATTCACATATTCCCTTAAAAACTCCTTTTTTCACTGATTATCTGCCTGTTGTCTTCCACTCCTGGAGTCCTGATTGACTCCCACATAGACAATCCCTTGACCCTGGATGTTCCTGGCTTTAGGATGTGTCAGCAGGAGGGACTTGTCAGGGCTGCAAAAGAGTTCCATTGGAATAGGACTTGGTCTCTGTGTTCCCAAGCAGCAAAACCCCACTATATTACTCAGCAGTATATTCAAGCTATAAATACACTTTTTTTTCGCATTAATTCATCCTTATTTACCACAGCAGATAACAGAACTCCGGGCTCAGATCCATGCGGCAATAAAAACCGACAGAAATTTCTCCCAGATTATAAAGATTTGTCATGTTGTCACTACGTTTATTTTCTCCATCTATTTCTCTCCTTTCTGTGCATTGCTTTATGCTCTGCAGGGCCCTCAGGGGAGGAAAAGAGCGTATTGTTTTGAAAAATATAAGGGATTTTTGATTAAAGGATACAAAATTAATTTGCTTCACAGAGCCTGGGAGCATATTATTTGACAACTGTACTTCACTGAACAAACACAGCACACATGGCCAAATTCATCATGCTGATCACCAGACCCTGGCCATTTGTTCTCCAGACTGGGGCATCTCTTTTGCAATTAGAGAATGTGAATTTGGTAAAACACATGGAAACACGGGTTGTTTTTTTCACTAGCTTGCACAGGGTTAGAGGAATGATGTGGCTACAGCTCCCACTGGGAGAGTGTGGGAGCACAGCACTGACCACACTGGTGATACTGGACACCACAGAGACCAGTGCTGGAGACTGAACTCCCCAAACTTGGGTTTAGTAGCAGGGTTTAGTTTAGGGTTAGGTCCTAACTAACCAGCAGAGATCAGAAGAGTCGCAGTGGTTCTCTCTGAAGAGTAGAGTTTTCCCATTTAAAGGATTGGGAATTGAGGTTCAGAGTCACCTCTGGATGGACACCAGGGCACCACCACTGCCCTCATGCTGGTCCACATCCCAGCTACCAGGCGCTGCACTCTGAGGTTATTCTGGACATGTGATGCTCTCAAAACAGAGCATAGTCCTTGAGCAGACACCATTAATAACTGGGAAACAGAGCTGAAGACAACGTGCTTTTTTTGGTATTTATACACCAGAAAATGGGGGAGAGAAATCTGCGCCCTGCCCTGGGAAGGCACATCTGTGCCGTGCTGTCCCCACGGATGCAGCTCCACTGGGACATCCCCTTGATGCACAGTAGTTACATTGCCTGCTAAGCCTCTGTTCTGCTTTGTGTTTTTGAGTGCAACAAGGAAGAGCCCAAAATTACTCACACAGGCAGAAATGTCACTATGGAAACAAGGAGACAGTTTAGCCTAGTTTGGCCAGTATTGACAGAGCTGCTCTAATAACCCAGAAGATGGTGCGACCCTGACTGTCTGCAGAGAGCTCCTGGGGAGCACAAATCCTTAAACCTTCTAAAATATCTCTATATTGGGCCTAACAGACATTATCAACCCTTTCCTATTCTCACAGGGCCTTCCCGTATCTAAAGGACTTTGGGAGTGCATGGATGGGATGAGAACTGAGCACGCCTTGTGAAGACACCCTGTTTTCCTGTCCCAGCCTTCCCACTGGATCCGATGTGTCTCGCCACCAGTGTGTGTTTAGAAATCACATGATGTTTACACGCACGGAGCAGCTCAGGTCTGTTTTCTGCAGCCCCAGCCTGGGCTCAGGATGGAGAGTGTCCCAGGGCGCTGGCAAGCACAAAACACGCTCTGCTGGAGGACCAGCAGTGACTCCTGCCACAGCAAACACATCTCGTGTGTACAGCACGACCAGTTCTGTCAGCCCAAGTGAAAATAATGTCACGAAAACAAGCTGGATGAAATCCTGCTGCTTGTGAGCCCTGGAGAGAGTGCACGTCCCCATCTCCCTTCTCCCCGTGATTTATTTGCCTCCGTTTGCCTCCGTCCATGCAGAGAGCTTTCAGGAAGCTGCTGCTGTAACCATTTTTCTCTGCAGATGTGTTCTCTGGGGGGTCTTACTGCACAGGCACTTGTCTGAAAGATGAGCATGAGGAATACAGGGAGATGAGACCTTCCTGCGGATCAGCACCAGCTCTCCCTGCCAGCACAGACTCTCACACCTCCTGTGGTATGAAACCAGCTAAAGTTGAAAATACAATTAGAAGCAGTGATTTTGTAATGCCAGCGTTTTAAATACCTTCCAGACAACTCTGTTCCCAGAGAGAAACTCGATATGGCATCCAAGTGGATGGTCCCCAAAAAAGAGTGAGTGAGAATAAGCTCCCAAGGACCCCCTTAGGGAAATTTTGGATAGTTATTCCTGCCAAAGGTGGGGAACATGCTCGGGGCTCCCACCGATCCCAGAGATCCTCAGCTTGAGCCAGTTTCCCTCTGGCAAACAAAGTAATGAGTCTGATTGTGATGGTTTGCTGTTTTTATTGCTTTGTGGAGGCAATTACTGGTGAAGAAGGAAAAGAGAAGGAAAAAACAGCTTTTAACCATCCTGGGCAGATCAAACCTTCTCTGTCCCAGAATACCAGAAGTGCTTGGTGGCCCCAGAGCTCCTGCAGGGAACCAGGACCAAGCCTGCTCCCTGGGAAGTGTTTCCAGCAGTGCTGGGAGCTGTAAGGGAGAGCTTCAGGGAGATGCTCTCGCTTCAATCCCCGAGCCACACTCAGCTTCAGCTCAGCCTTTGAACACAAAACCTGCTCCAGTGCTGTTAGTCACCATCCACACCTGAACAATGAGAGAAAGCAAAAACCTTCTGTCTTTTCAAGCCTTCCCCCAGCTCAGGTCAAAGTTGACTTGCAGGCACAATTTTTGTCACTCTCTCCACGGAAGCAGCAAAGCCAGTGCAGCAGTGAGAGCTGAATTTGGGGAGAGGAATAAGAGGCACACACACAGACACACTCCCACCCCGAATTTCCTTAGCGTGCATTAGAGGATGTTTTCAGTACGACCAGGGAGCTGTGACCAAATGTTGGCACCATTTCAGACGGGCATGATTTCCTCAAAAAAAAAAAAAAATCGTTTTTAAAGATAATTAATTGACCCATTTCAGCTTTTGCTTTTATTCTTTTTTCTTTTATCTGCTATTTCCTCAGCCCATCATTCCTAATCTGTAACTGTGTCATCTTTTACACAATCACATTTCTTACAATAGGCATCTTAAAAGAAAATTAATCCTAAAGAGTCAAATCTATCCTGGTCCTTTCTGGGCTCGTGTTTCTGATCTGATCCATTTTTTCCATGCTGCTCAAAAGGAGTGGAAACAAATCTTCCTGCAAATCACTGCCTCCTTCAGCCTGTGATTCCTCTTATATGATTCATTTAGCTCTGTATAGGAAATAAAATGAGGCGAGATGATAATTTTTTCCCCGCTGAGGCAAGTTTATATTGGGACTTCCTGGAGTCCAGCACTCCTTACTCTTCTTACTCTCACTGTGGTACTGCTGAAAACACGCAGGAAAGTGAGCTGGTGAAGAAGAGCTGTGAAAAACGCGAGGGATCTGCCAGGTTTCTCCATGTTAGGAAACACAAGGGTTTTGTCTCTGGCTGCTCTAGTAAACAGAATGTAAAAATGCAGAGTGAGAGATGGAATAATCTCCCATCCACACTATCATTTCTGTGGGAGGAAGACGTCTGCACCCTCAGTTATACTGAACGTGTTCTCCTTTGCCTGCATTGTGCTTTCGAGTCTCGAGTCTCTGAAAGATTCCCCTTGGAGAACACTGAAACGAGAGCCTGAATCATGAGTGAATTAATTGTGCTCAGTAATTGTAATGCTCACGTGTCCTGGCCCTTCGGAGCAGTGGGGGCAGATTCTGCTCCCTGCAGCCAGGGAAGAGTTGAATGTTTGTTTTTTAATGTTTATTTCAGTCCCCAGCATCCTGGGGAGCACGTGAAACGTTTGCTGATGCCAAAGTGGTCCCTTGTCCTGGGATGAGCCTGGGCAAAATGCAGGGTCCTGCTGAGCTTTGCCAGGAGCGTTTGCTCTCCCAAGGTCTTCTCTACTGCAGAGGCACTTCAAATTTAGCCAGGAAGGCTCTGGTGAAGGACCATCCCATACAAACTGGTATTTCAGCATGGATGTGTCAGCTTTCAGCCGTTTTAAGCTCTCCAAGTCCCTTTACAGGCTGGAGGTCACCCCGGCAGGTTGGCCAGGGCTGACAGCAGTGACCTGATCGAGCTGCCCTCTGGTGACCCCTCCCATGCCAGCCTACCATGGTTGGTGGCTTTAATTTAAGACCTAAATAGAGCTGTGACAGCCTCACTCCCCCACTAAATATCTTCCTCCCCAAGCCCAAGTCCCCTGCCACCAACTGGGGAAATTATTCACCTTCCTTAGACACTTTGGTGTGAGACGTGGATGCTGTGGCAGGCAGCTTCTCCTCTTGGAGCAGCCTTTGGCTTCACACACAGTATTCTCCAGGCCTGGTTTGTGGCCAGGAAGCCAGTGGGAATGTCCTGGGTGTGTGGGAAGCCCTCGGTGTGCCTCATCCTGGGGAGAGCCTGCAGCGTTCCTTGTCATCAGACGTGGTGGGGAGAGCTGTGTAAAATGGGAGGTGAAAATAAGAATAGTCCCAAAAGGTTTGTGTCAGTATTACTGCCCACTAAACCTGCCTACTTTTAAATTTGGAAGTGTTTCTGCTGTGCTGCTCTGAGCTTATCAGAACTTTCATTCAGCACAGGCGGTCTCGGACTAATCCAGAGGTTACTGAGCACTCAGGATGTGCAGTGGGAGAGAAGGACAGAGAAAAGACAGCTGGAACTTGGATATTCCCTGCAAAGAAGTGCTGTTTCTAAGCCACCAATCAAGAGCACTTTGAATTTCCAAGGCTCACCTCCTCTTCCAAAGTGGCACAGAAAGTCCCCAACCCTTCAGAAGAGTCTTGTGCCCACTGACTTTACAGCACACTGGAGAACAATCCATAATGAACTCAGAAAAAAAGTCACAGAGATCAGCCTGAGTGAACATTCTGGCTCTGGATGCAGCAGTGCCAAGTCAGAAGACAAGCAGATACACACAGCTCAACTTTTTTCATAATACCACACTTTAAGTGGATGTCATCCCAATGTATTTTTAGCTTTTAATGTGAAGTTTCACCACTTTAAAATTAACTTCACTTCTGACATATAATGATATGATTGTTCATCACATCTTTGATTCTGCATTAGCTGTTGGAATTCAAGACTCTTTTTCCTCTTTTTTGAGTGTGTCTTAATAACAAAGTTCAGTTAAAAAAAACACGTTTGTCTTCATATGCATTTCCCATGCGTGTGTAAAACTCACAGGCAGCTCCAGAGCTGCCTCCTGATCTGAAAGCCCTCCACGAGTTTTTATAAACTCTACAATATATCGCTGTCATTTCGTATTTAACAGCAGGTGCTATTAAAGGACATAAAATATGTCAGCGTAACCCCCGGAGGAAATGGGAGAGGAGAGTCTTGGTTGCAGAGCTTTGTGTGCAGCAGGAGACTGACAAGTGGTGGGTGTTTGGTTCTGGCACGTTCTCCTGGCAGGCTACTTGCCTTGAGGGGTGGAGAGTTGTGGTACCACTCATGTGGCACCAGCTCTTCCCATATGAATTGCAAATTTCGATCCTCCCCTTTTTTTGGGGTGGGGGGAGAGTTTTTACGGAGGAAAAGGCAGGGCACTAGTTCTTGTTCAGCAAACAGATCTCCTGATGTTCCCGAATGGGGAGGGAAGGGAAATCCCTAATGATACAGGAGTCATCAGTCATTGTCACACAGAATCAGCTGGGGTGTGAAGGCATCATTATCGTATCAGTGTCATCCCTGGGCTCTGGGGAGAAGGTGGTGACAGGCATCGGGACAAAGTCAGAGAATCCCAGAATGGTTTGGGTTGGAAGGGACCTCAAATCTCACCTCATTCCAAGCCCCATGCCATGGGCAGGGACACCTTCCACAAGACCAGGTGGAAGGGCTTGGAAGTCAGAACAATAATTTTTACTGCAACCTGGAAAACTTTTTCCTGTGTAGTAAACTTGGAACAGAAAGAAGCAGGAAAAATTCCGGATTTAGATCCCATCTCTGAATTTCCCTGGATCTGATACATCCCTGAGGCTCTGGGCTTGGCAGAGCAGAGGGTGCTGATATTACCTGCATTTCCTAAGTGGGGCATCTCTCCTCTGCAGCTGCATTTTGAACATACAGCGAGATAAAAAAATTCTCAGTGGTTCTGTACACATGTATGTGTGTATATACAGATAGATATATAAATATATATTTATATGTGTATATTCATCCACCCTTACTATGAATCTAGAGCACAATGCCCTTCTTGCCCAAATTTAGATAAAGGTCAAAACCCACCCTGGTTTTCATAGAATGGTTTGGGTTGGAAGACACCTGAAAATCATCTACTTCCAAACCCCCTGCCATGGGCAGGGTCACCTTCCACTAGACCAGGTTGCTCAGAGCCACATCCAACCTGGCCTTGAACACTTCCAGGGATGGGGAAGTGTTCAAGTGTTCATTTCATCCTGGCAGCATCCAACGAAGGAGGGTTTGTGCCTTTAGGAATCTTCTGCTACATCTGAGCTCTTGCTTGTGCAGCACATGGAATGCAAGCTACAACCTAAAATACCCAGAGGAATTAAAAGCATAAAGGCTGTGGAGTTGTAAAGTGAAGGAAGGAAAACACTGGCTCACTGGTGAAAAGAAAGAAGGATTTATTTCCTATTTCATTCTTACTACATCATGGATAATGTCAGTGAAGACAAAATGCAAGGGACACCAGGAAGGACGGAAACTTCCCCTAAATCAGGGTTTCTCACCCTTTCAGGGGAGAGCAGCTCCCTAAATGGAACTTGTCATGGTTTTGGTATAAGAACAAGACAGTGCAAAGGATGGCAAGAGATGTCAGTGTAAGTGAGGCATGGGGTGTTCTGAGAGCTGGGGAGAGGATGCGTGCTCTCGAGCCAGAAGGTTGTCAGGAGACAGGGATGAGGCTCAGAGCAGCTGGAAACTGCTCAGGACTGGCAGGAGAACACTTTCCTGCCTGCTGGGAATGCTGTCTCCTGTGCACGGTTTGAAGTAATACAAAGTAGGCTCCGGAGGAGATAAATTACATTATTAGCTGTTTCTGACTAACTACCTCGCTCTGCATGGAGATTACTCTCCTCCATGGACAGGGATTGGGAAGCATCACCCTGAAGAGGTTGGGACCACAGAGGGTCTGTGGGGTGCGGGTGGCAAAACCTGCCCAGCCTCAATGTTACAACAGTATAGACGTGTATACACCCACACACAGGTATAAATGTGCACTTGGGCCTGCTAAAATGCAGAGAATAAACACTTTTACAGAGCCACGTTTCTGTGTTGTCTTATGTGCTCAGTAATATACAGAGGACAACAACAGAAACAGGGAAGGAAACAGGGTTTGTTGCTCCAAGCAAAATAACTGCAGCTTTTGACATATATTTAGCTGGGGAAAGGCAGAATGATATTGAAAAAATAAGAAGAACTGAAAGGCAAAACCCGATTTTTCAAGTTAATTAAACAACCGTAGCAGCCCAAGTTCTTGGTAGACTCCTTTGAAATGCACGGAGTTATCGCTCTTGCTTTAAAGCTGACTGTAAAGCACATCCTTTATCTTTACTCTCCCAGCCACCTGCTCTCTGTAGGTGAGTCCAGCTGCAGCCCAAGGAATTGCAGTAAAGCACTGCAAGTGGAGCAAGGCAGAGAAAAGAGGATCACTCCACGTCACACGTCCAAGGATCTCCCGGCACAATATAAGGAGTCGGTCACGGGGTACCCTGGATATTGGGTGTCCTCTGAAAGCCCCAAATGTCTCTAGTGAATGTGGCTCTCAAATAAAGTTGCCCCACTTTTACCTGTGCCAAGATGGGTCCAGAGCCTGCTGGGGTGTTCATGACAGAAATAAAAATGGCATTTTCACTGTCACTTACCAAAGCGATCCATTTACTGCAGTCTGTTTCATCTGAGGCTCTCCAGATGCTCCTGCTGTGCATTAATCATGGCAGAAACCCTGAGGATGGCTGGAAGAGCTGCGTGCTGCTGAGGCAGGCAAAGAGAAAGAGCTGGTGCAGACAACTGGAAGGTTTTTGCAACATAGCTCGATTGCAGCCATGCTGCAATTTTTAATGTGCTTGTGATTTAAGATTACAGAATTACGGGATGGTTTGTGGTTGGAAGAGGGACCTTAAAGATCATCTTGTTTCACCCCATGGGCAGGGACACCTTCTGCTATCTCAGGTCACTCCAGCCATGTCCAACCTGGCCGTGGACACTTCCAGGGATCCAGGGGCAGCTGGATCAGCTGGACAGCTTCTCTGGGCACCCTCTGCCAGGGCCTCCCCACCCTCACAGGGAAAAATCTCCTCCTAATATCCCATCTAAACCTGCCGTATGGATTGTTTGCAGCAGTTTGCCTCAGAGGGCAGTGAGATGAGGGTGTTGGTGCTGCCTGGGTGCTGCAGAGCAGCATTTGAGGCCGCAGAGGCCGGGGTGCCAAAGGGAGCAGGGTAGCGCAGGCCAGGAGCTCCCTCCTCCTCCTCCTCACTGGAAAACAAGAGATCTTCATAAAGGCAGAGATCTCTTTCTCTTCCTCCCAGCTTGCAACAGCGCTGACAGCCAGGGCAGGGGGCTGGAAACAGGGAAATCAGGCGGGAGCTGCAGGAGGCACAGGGAAGCCTGGCAAGGTCGGGGGGCGGACGTTTTGGCAGGGCTGGGGCTGTGGGCAGGGCTCAGGGCACCCTTGCAAACGGGCCCTTTACCCAGGTGGCTGAAACTGCGGCTTGGCAAGACAAAATCTGCATCATCCAACTCCACCGAGTTCCATGGAAGAAGGCCAGAGGCTTTCTGGCTGAGTGGATGCATATTCCTGGCCCATAAAATGCTTGGGGGGAATAGGAGCTTGGGAGTGCTTCTCATGCGTGCTGGCAACAGGTTTTTTAATAGGGTCACTACCCAGAATGGCTGTAGTGGTATTTCTATTGTAATGTATATTCTGAAGGTGTAATTCCCTGGAATTGTCACATTTATGGGAAAATCAATAACGTTTCGAAAATTCTTTAACGTTTTATGTCACATGTGCTGCTTAAGTAAAATAATGGGCTTCATGCTCCTTTACCAAGAATGATACCTTCATATTGAAAACCAATGTTTTAAAAAATTCATTTCCGCATCAGAATTGAAGCTGGGTATTTAATATACAGATATTAGGGGTTTTGATTAATATCTTAGTTCCGCTGTTCGTAGAGCAGTGTTATTAATAATGACAAGGAAAATGGAGGCATTCCTTCATGCAGGTTTTTAATGGAAAATTTTACTTGCAAGTTTATCTTGGAACAGCAGGCATTGCATACAAGAAAAAAAATATTGGTTAGTTCGCAGCCAGTTATCCTACCAAAAATCTCTTGCTCAGAAAGGTTTTGCTGAGTTAAGGGCTATTTCCTTCATCATTTCTCCAAGGAGGCAAGGGCATCTCAGCAAATTCTGCTGAATAGAGCATTGACAAGAGATGCAGATTGACATTACAGCCCAGAAAACATCTACAGGCAGCTGTCACAGCCTGTCCTTATTATCAAATCTCACATTCTATTGTCACCAAAGCCTAGATGAAATCTTTATGGCCCTCCATGACAACATTTCTGTATCAACTGGGAGGTTCCTATTCCCAGACCTAATGAGCCCTGAAACCCGACGATGGCCTCAGGCAGAACATGGCCCAAGCTGGATTTCGACAACATGGAATTTTGATAGAAATTTTGCTTTTTAGATGGGAAGAAGGGCACGTTTCTGTGCAAAGTGTCTTTGTGAATCACCAGAGGGGAGGGAGCTGGGGAGGGAGCTGGGAGTGCTACGTGCTGCTCTGGTGGTCAGGGGAGCATCAGGCACGCAGCGGAGCACATGGCTCTTTAATTGACTGCATAAATAACAATATAGGCTCTGAGGATGCAAAGAGCTCAGCTGTGATCTGTGTCTCCCACAGAGCCCATCCCCGCCAACCCACCGCTCCCGAGACGCCTCTTCCAAAGGTGGCACAGTCCAAAACCCTCACTGCCAAAAAAAGTTTGGAAACTGGCAGGAACCTCTCTCAAATCCCTTCTCCGCAGTTGAATTCCCGTATCCTCCCGGCAAGTGCCTCATGTGCTGTGAACATTTTATTGGCTCATTCCCTGGAGCAGCCTACACACAGCTCCCGCCCATCCCTGCTGGCTCCTGTGCCCCGGGGAACTGTGCCTGGAAACTCAGGAAAACCCATACAAGCTCTCAGTCAAGCCACAGCAGCAGTGTCCCGTCCAGTTAAGCAGAGGCAGGTGAACTTCCATGTGAGCAGAATGGGAAAAGAGTAGAAAATTGCAAAGAAATCCTTTTCGGGGTTTTTTTGTCTGTTTGTTTGTTTTTTTGTTGTTGTTGCTTTTGGGGTTTTTTTGCTTAAAATACATTTCTAGGCAAGACTGGTTTCTTAAAATGTTTCTCTCTCAGGTTTTCTCTTGCTGGACCATCCTGGCTTGCTGGATGCTGGAGATGCTGCTTGAGCAGCTTCTTCCCAGGGCTGATGCAAGCCCAAATCCCACCAGCCCATCCTTTCCCTCCCTGGGGAGGGAGGGAGGCAGGCTCGGCAGCAGAATGCAGTGAAATGAGGATTTTCAGCCACACCGAGGCGATTGCAGCCAGAAGGGCCAGAGCAGAGATTTAATCAGGGTAATGTGCTTTTAATTTGCGCTTTTTTCCCTCTTTGTAACAGGCCCACTAAACAGCCTGGGAAGAGGAATAATTAATACATGAGGCCTGAGAGCAGCCTGGGTAGCAACTGCAGAAATTTCATTGAAAGCCAGGTTTAATTGTGCCTGCCAGCTCCCTTGCAGCAAACTGCTGCCACACCAAGTGCTTTGGAGGAAAAAGGGGACCATTTGCTGAGCAGCTTTGATGTTCTGGGCTTGCTCAGGCTGCCCTGGAGGGCATTGCATAGAATCACAGAATGGTTTGGGTTGGAAAGGACCTTAAAGATCATCTCATTCCACCCCATGGGCCTTAAAGATCACCTCATCCCATCCCTTCCACTGTCCCAGGCTGCTCCAAGCCCTGTCCAGCCTGGCCTTGGACACTGCCAGGGGTCCAGGGGCAGCCACAGCTTCTCTGGGCACCCTGTGCCAGGGCCTGCCCACCCTCACAGGGAGGAATTTGTTGCTGATATCTGATCTAAATGGTGGGTTTCTCTCTGCTGGGGAGCCACAGAGCTTCTCTGCCTCAGTGTCTGAGCCGAAAACGGCGATGAGATGCTGGGGAAGCATCCGTGTGCCCTGTACCAGAGCAGCACAAAGGTTTAAAGCACAAAGAAAAGAATGACCCAAGGTCTTTCCACAGGCTTAGAGGAAAAAGCTGGTGATGTTCTCTTCAGTCTTTTTGAAAACTAAACAGGATCGTTTTTCTGTAGAGCAGTGGGGTTTTTTGTTGATGAAAATCTAGAAGGTTTTGAACTCCTTCAAAAAATACAAAATTCCCCATCTCCCTTTTTGCAAGCCAGAGTTACTGCATGCACTCAAATGAAATTCAGCAACATCAGTCCTCTGATCTGTATTTTGTGATGAATAAACTCACCTTCAAAACTCTCCTGGCTCTAGGCAAACCTGTAGGAAGGAAACAAACAAGCAGAAATTATTGCCTTCTGATAGCTATGCCATCACTGACATGGCATTTCATTAAAATTATGACCTGTCAAAACTACAGATTGTCCTGCACCTGCCCCTCTAGTCCCTTCCAGACAGTGTTGTCAGAGCCCTTGGGAAGGGACCTCCCACTGCCCTGCCCACTCTGCATTTGCCCTGCAAATTCTGTAAGTCTCTGGAGCGTTTAAATCATGAAAGGCAAGAAGGAGGCCGGGAGCTTGTTGTGCTGCACAGAGAATTTTGTTTTTCTTTGCACCGTTTTCTTCAGGAGCCGGGGAAGGCTCTTTGCTCTGCCTTCAATCCTTGCGTTTCATAAACTCTCTGCAGTGATGCTGGAACAGAAATCACCTCCCAGGAGACATTTTAAGAGTAAATGGTCCCAAATTTCCTGGCAGGAACCTGTTGACAATAACAGAGAACTTTAGGGCCACAGTGCAGGGTTGCAGCTTTAACTCGGGATGAAGCAGTGGCTGGGTGCGAGCGAATGCAGCCGCAGCTCCACGGCTGTGTGAGCGCTGGCAGGAGGCCCTGCAGGAGCTGCACTTCCCTCTGATCCCGGAGGAAAAGCAGCAGCTCCCCTCCAAGTCTTTAACTAACGCCTGGATAATGAGAAATCTCATTGTGGGAACCCTCCGGTAGCACAGGGCAGAGTTAACACTCATCTCCCAGGGCTGGATCCTCCCAGCTGCACCAGCCCCACCGCTGCCCGTTCCTAAAACTTGCCAAGAACTGGCACACTGGAATTCCCACTCAAGGCATCCCCTTCGGCCATGCTGGCACCGTGCTGGTGCTTGGCTCAGGCTCCAAAACTCAAACTGGGAGGGGAAGACCAGGACAGAGAGCATCAACTGTGCTGGCAACCTGGAGGCAGAGGCGTCATCCAGGGAGGAAATGACATTCCGTGGTTGGTCTGGGGACGTGGTTCCCCATTCCTCTGTTACTGACTGTGACAAATGTTCCCGGGTGGCACCAGGTTTTCCCAATATCCTCGAGCCACTTTGTGAAGCATGCCCTGCTTCAGATGGGCATCATAACCCGGAGCAAGGCTGACGGTTTGAGGCTTCTTCTCTGAAGAACTGGGAAATTGTAACAGCAAAGGAAATTACAGCAGAGACCAAAAAAAAAGAAAAAAAGAAAAAAAAGGCAATTTTTGAGCAAGATGTTGTTACCTGCAAAACGCAGGTGGGACCTTCCCTCCCCCAGCGCTCTCACTGCAGGGTACAGTCTCCTGCTGCAGCAATAATATGATTTTGTGTTCAAACAGAGCTTTTTAAAGGAGGAAATAGCTACTTTCCACCTTCAGGAGAAAACGGAGGTCAGTTGTCCAGGGCCACACGGTGAGGCTTGGCAGGGACAGCAGCAGAGGAGGGACATGGGCTGCCAGGTCCCAGCCAGACTCCCGTCTCTCCCAGCCAAATTGCTGGTGACTCAGTAATTCTTTTCCATTTCCTTCTGAACCTCCAGCAACTGTGAGCCGTGGGGCTAAGGGCGGTGTGATCCCCAGACCCAGAGTCTAATCAGGTTTTTCAGTTCCTAGATTCTCGGGTAGATTAGAAAGTCATTTTTGTTGTCGTATTTAGGTTCATTAGTAGCCTGTCAGATAAATTATCTCTGATCTCGCTGATGACACTTGGTTGGGCTCCAGCTCCAAGCAAACCACAACGCTGCTGGTGGCTGCCTGTGTTACTCCCAGCCAGTTGTCAGCAGGAGAAGAAAAATCATTACAAATGTTGTCACTGTCATTTGGTCCAGATTGGACAAACTATGATGGGGACTTTAACGTCTCGTGGAAACAGAGCTGTTGACTGTAAGTGGCATTTGTTGGCTCTTCCTCTCTGTGCTCTTCAGAGCCATCTCTGAGCTGTTTCTGAGCAGCAAGGATTGGAGTTGGAAGGGCTGTCTGCTGGCAAACACGATCACAGGACCCTCACCTGGGTGTGGGGGTGCCCATGGGAGAGTGGATTTAAACTAAAAGAAGAGAGATTTAGATTAGATATTGGGAAGGAATTGTTCCTTGTGAGGG
>VYZQ01006577.1:101580-155828 GCA_013400655.1 Mystacornis crossleyi | reverse complement strand
GCCGTGCCTGTTTTCCTGCGACACACCTGGTGCAGCTGGAACACCTCTCTTTCATACTTGAGGAGTGGGTTCCTCTCTGTGCCTTGGCATTTGGGTTTTTCATACCACTGCAAATGTCACATGCTGTGAGAACTGATAGGCTGTGGTGTGGTGTGTGGTCATCAGTGTGCTGAGGCATGGAGACACACATTCTTGTGGGAACCTTTGGGCATTTTTCAGATCCATTCCTTCCTAAAGATCTGGTTTAGATGTAATCTCTGTTTTGGGGTTTAGTGATAAAATGAAAATCTCAGATTCCATTATATTTTATGACCCAAAACCCCCTAAATCTAAAATNCCTCTGGGATTTGTATGTGCCAATGGTTATAGCATTTCAGTCTCACATGAGCCCCAGGAAAAGTGATGAACACCTTTTTCTTTTGCCTAATTACCGAATGGTCTAAAAGTCGAATGGAACTGAAAGGTTTTTTCCAGGAGGTGGCGCTTGAGCCTCTAGAATGGTTTATACTGGTCGGCGACTCGTGGAGAGTCGGAGCCGCCTTAGGTGTCCATCAGTGTTGTTTGCACAAGTTAAAAGCGTTTCCTCCGCTCAGCTTTCCACTCCAGCTCTCGTATGGGCTGGAAAGCTGTCTGATATTGCTTAGTAGTGAATATTCATGTGTCAGCATCTGGTGTTTTGCCAGGGGAGGTGTTTGCCTTCCGTGGGTGCTGGGCCACCCAGTGATGCCTGTGCAAAAAGAGAAAGCTGACTATTCCCCCGAAAAATCCTCAAGGAAGCACTCAACCTGAGTGACTAAGGTAATGTAAAGTACCTGTAGATCCTTCTTACTTTGATCTTGGAGTGGCAGTGGTTCAGAGGCAGGACAGGACAGCCTGGCACAAGGAATACAGAGAAAATAGCTGGTTCTTTTCTTCCAGGCAGAACCTGGAATTTCCCAAAACACCCTGATGATGACAGTGAATAACACCCCTTAGTAAGAAGCCTGCTTGAAAATCACAAGTGTTCCTCAAATTTCATCAGTTTTCATAGAAAGCCACCTTTGAGATGAAAACAAGCAGTCCCAGTAATTTGTTTGTACCCTTCAAGTCCATGGAAAACTTGCAGCTACAGGGCTCATTGTAAGGGTTAACTAATTAGGAGAAGGAGCAAAGACAGGTGACATATCTCATTTGAAACCATGAAGAGAATTATGAGCGATGCTGAGAGCTGGGATGTTCTCAGGATGTAAGTGAAGCCATGTATGTAGAGAAAAGCAGTTTATTTTATTGAACCAATTGAGACAGGTGGAAAACAATGCACAAACTCTCAACTGTGAAACGTGCCTAGTTTATCCTACAGCATTAATCCAATAAAGCATAAAGATTGCAATCTTCCGTCCCTACAGATGGTGCTTTGTTTATAAAATTCAAAAGTTGTTGATATGGTTATATTAGCTGGAAATTGCACAGGGAATGAAAATAGTGGGTTTATTTTGATTTAACTGCAATAGACTTACTAATTTCGCTCTTTCAGTTTTTGTGTCTGTCTTGTTCATCATTACTTAAAACTGCATTCTTTATTCAGTAGTTTCAAAGATAAATGATGCCTGCCATGTTTAGCAAATTTTTATATTTGTCATACCATATACTTCAGGCTGGAAAGGTGTATTTTTGATTACCAACATATGTTAGCTGTCAACTTCAGTTGGTAGAATCAGCATGTTGTTGAGGTAATCAAGTTGATTTAAGTGTCTTTATTTAAGCAAGCTTTGATCTTTGGGACAGAGTTTGGTTGAGCCAGGTACATGCTTCTGTTCTTTGGAATACTTTTTTTTGCTTTGAATCTTGGAAAAGATCCATTTTTGTATTCAAGAAGCCACAGGGCACTTTTGAGTTGCATGACCAGCATGGAACATGGTAAAGCTCATTGACTTTGGTAGCATTTAAGAGCATGGATAGGGGTTCTTGGACAGTTTCTCGCGATGTCCCTTAGGAAATGAGCGGAGGCACAAACCGGGGCTCAGTTTCTCCTTACTAATATTTTTTCTGAAACTCCTCATCATATTTGTGTCATGCATCACAAAACCTAAATATTTCATGAGCGTTTTAGTGCTGAACCAGTCTACTTAGCATGTCTTTGGTCTGTACACCCAGTTCAGGATGCAGTTTGTTCTCCTCCCAACCAACTGTACACAATTGGATGACACCTAAATTTGTGAATCTCTTTAGATATTTGATACAAAATCAGGGCATCTTATCATTGCTTCATGGCCAGTTCAGCAATTCTTATGGTATTAAATTGTATTTAAGTATTCCTGTCTCCATGTTGTCCATCCAAGGACTTCCGAAGGTCCTGTGCTGCCCTAGACAGAGGATATTTTTGGTGTTTTTCTGGGATTCTGTCATTACATGTAAGACTGCATGTTCATCCTACTCTGCAGCTCACCTGGTTTGCAATGCACAACTGCCAGCACACGCTGTCAGATGCCTTCATTTCTTCCAGACCCTTGGGACACTTCTTCACCCAAGGAATAAATAAAGTTGGGAGCTATGGTGATGAGGTGAACCAAGCTTGCTTTAAACAAGAAGCAGGGCAAAATGGAGAGCACAGAGCCCTACGTCCAGCTTACTTCTGAAACCTGCCAGCTGCTTCAAGGCTCGGACACCTCTGTGCTTCCTGTTCCTCAGGGGTGTGTGAGACGTCTGCTCTGCCCTGCACAGACCTCTCTCACCTCCATCTCCATCCTCAGTGAGTGCAGACCTCTCCAGATGTCACAAAGCCAACCCAAGGCACAGTCCAGCAGGCCTTCTTACTCCAGCACTTCAGGGACCAGAGGGAGGAGCTGCAGGGAGAATGTCCCTTCCCAGCAGTGCACTTTTCAAATGTCACTCCGCCAACCCACCGTGTCTCTGCACAGTCTGACCAGGGAGCATCCTGGCAGAGCAAGGAGTGCCCAGAGGGGAAGCATCTTGCTGAGAGCATGCCGTGCTGTTCAGAGAGCCGGGGAAGGAGCAGTGCTAATTCCGTTACTTGGATCCTACAAAAACAACTGTACTTTGCCAGCACCAGGAAGTTCACAGCCGTGGCCGAGGTCTTGCTGGCTCCTGCAGTTATGAATTGAGTCCCAGCCATGTACTCTGCAGGCACAGTTCCTGTGTGAAGTCAGCTATGACTCAGCTTCAGGCAAACTCTATTAACCCCCAAACAGAGCCCCTTCCCTTTTGTTCATGGCACCAGAGCTAGTAAAAAAAACAAACAAAAAAACCCAAAACAAAACAACAAACCAAACTTCTGTTGGCACATTGTCTGAAAAGTGTATGCTTTTGCATCCCAGCATTAAGACAAACACTGGAGCTAAAAAGAAGCAGTAACCTTGCTAGTACTGAGCAGAAAATCAGATTGTATACAGAAAGAAAATCTCTGTTCTTGCCAGTTCTTCCCCCTTCATCTTCCATAACTTCTTCACTTTATGGTCTCACATTTACACTCCAGTAGCTGAAGAAAAGTCCCGTTCCCCTTTTGCATTTGCTTCCTTAGGAATCAAGGATTTCCTGGTGGCCAAAAGCAAGGCAAGGCGTGCCCAGGGCCTGGCAGAGACAGTAGGGTTTCCAACATGTTCTATTTCAGCAGAGAATCTTCCCCTGTAGGGCATGAGTTCAGAGTCTTTTAGATGCTAAGCCCATTAGGGTCCTGTAGGATTTTCAGGAGGTCCCAACTCCCCCTGGAACAGCTGGGAGGAGGCAGCTGGGCCCTTTGCAGCCCTCAGAAGGTGCCTGTCTGTGATGTCTCCAGAAATTCATGAGTGCATCACACTGATCAGCTTAGACATTTGGGGTGAGGTTCAGGTGATGAAACAGAAGTGTTCAGTGCTGTAACAGATATCTTAAGGGTCTCTCTCCTGGGCCGCAGGTGCCACCTCTGAGCAGAGCAGGTTTGTCAGTGCTGTGTCAGACCTGTTATTCCCATGTGGATAGTTCAGCTATCCCGGGGCTCTCAAATGGGGCTTGATGCCTGTGTTTAGACAGCTAAATTACACCCTATTCATGCAATTTAATTTAATGTCACCTCATTTTAATTGAATGTTAAGACTCTGCTTTCAGCCTTCATAGCTAGGGGAAACCAGATGACATGACAGGTAAGTCATACTTAAATCAAGGCCTGTTTACTCAGCAGAGATTTAGCTTGACTTGAAGAGGGACCCTGCAGTTTAAGTGGCCTTAGGGAGGACTCTGCAGTTTATTGCCAGCCTTTCTGAAACCACACTTACTTGTATGTGAGCTTAAAGAGAGTTAAAAAACTAAACACGGAAGTGCAGTTATCCAGAGCTAAAATTAGTTATGGGTGGTTCTGTCTGGCAGGGGTTAATAATTTTCCATGACTGACTGCTGTTTTTATCCCTTCTAGGAAATTCAGCAAAGACATGGGCTGGCCAACTCCATCTCTTCTTATTTAATCAAGCCTGTCCAGAGGATCACAAAATACCAACTCCTACTGAAGGTACCTCAGTGAGCTGCACAGATCAGCTCATGCAGAGCAGTTCACAGGTGTAATGAGGCACCTTATGCTTAAGGGAGCTGCTTCATGGCCTATAAGCTTAAGTCCTCAGAAATCTTCAAAGTTCACAGTCTCCCTTGAGAATACCTTGTTTGGTCTTTTGTTATAGTTGTTCCCATTTGACCCCCCACTATTTGTGAGCACCCACAGCAGGGTCTGCTGCAGTTCAGCTTTCTCCTGACTCTGAGGCAGCTGCACGTACTAAATAGCACAGTTGGGTGTGAAGGCTGCACACTGATCAGAATTTGTTTATGGTGTCTGCTTTGCTTCTTAGGAACTGCTGACCTGCTGCGAGGAGGGCAAAGGGGAGCTGAAGGATGGTCTGGAAGTGATGCTCAGTGTCCCAAAGAAGGCCAATGATGCAATGCACGTCAGCATGCTGGAAGGTGAGCAGGGGCCAGGGCAGGGGAGGGACCCGTTGAGAAATGAAGTTTGTAACTTGTGATGGAAGTTAGTAGCGGTTGACTGTAGCAATGCTGTTGTATTACCATAATTTTTAGGTACCTTGGGGCTCCTTGCTAATATTTCTCCAAAAGTCTTGAAAGAACAAAGCTGGCTGGGAAATTTTGGTGGGGGGATTATTTATCTGTATTTTCTGTGTGTATATATATGTACATACGTGTGTGTATGTATACATATACATACACTCTACATATATATACATACATACATATATATAAATTTAGCTAAAACATTCCTTCTCCATCAAACCAAAAAAATCCCCTCCTGAAACAGTATCAGTTTAGCTGCTGGCAGCTGTAACAATTATTGGATGAAAACATTTCTAAATACTGTTTCAGCATTTCAAAAGTTCTGGTTTCCTGAGTCAAAACAGCTTATGTTTCAAAATGTTAGCATAGTTATGCCAAAGATTTAAAAAGAAGTATTTAAAAAAATTTTAAACTACAGAAAAAAGTTTGATTGGCACAAAGTGAAGTCTTTTATTGGCTTATTATTGTGTGGAGTATTTCTAAAATGTAAAAACGTTATTCTGGACTGAGACGCTTTATTGTGTCTCACACGTTTTCTTGGCCTGGGAAAATAATTTCCAGCCTGGCTTGAGAAAAACCAAGAAACAAGCAGAGTACTAAAAGAAGTGACAAAGGGGACTGGTGCCAGTAGCCAGGCAGCACAATAAGCCCAGGTGACTAAAATTGCAGGAGGGCAAACTGAATTTGTAATGAAGTGCATAGGATTTCTTGCAATGCAATTCTGTGTGCAGGAACCACCAGTGAAACCTTCATAATATTAATTTTTTGAGTAATTTTTACTACACTTCAGCAGTAGCCTTATTTAACACATATGATGTAATTGCGCCCAGTGAAGTAATTACATCATTGCAATAGGGAAAAAAAGGAAAATATTTTCACTGGGGCAGTGGGTACCCATTATTGTCCTTTCAGAATGTGGAAAAGAAAAAGAGAAAGACCCTTTTATTTCAAGTCCTACTGCTCTGGTGTTTCTGTGAATTGCTCATCCCAAGAATAAATACAAGTGCTTGTATTTTGTGGTTTTAGGGTTTGATGAGAATCTGGACGTCCAGGGAGAGCTGATTCTTCAGGATTCCTTCCAAGTGTGGGATCCCAAGTCTCTCATTAGGAAAGGCCGTGAGAGGCATTTGTTTCTCTTTGAAATCTCTTTGGTGTTTAGCAAAGAGATCAAAGATTCTTCAGGACACACAAAATATGTTTACAAGAACAAGTTACTGGTAGGTGTGGCTGCAAAGAAAATATTCTGCGTGTTGTGTTTTTTGTAGGTAGAAGTGGAGTTTAGGAGGCTCACATGTCCCTTGCTGGGTTGGGGTTCCCCTTCTTGCCCCTGGAAGGGCTGGCCCTGAGTCCTGCAGGACTCACCTGGAAGTCAGCCCGCAGTGAGTCTGGAGAGATTTAAGATCGTGAGATGTGAAGAGTGGGGGGAAATGCAAGCAGGATCACTCCAGCCATTTACTTCCCTGCCACCCCAGAGGTTTTCCATTCCTTTTATTTGTGTAGCAAACAGAGATAATATCCTGTTCCCCTATCCCTCCCAGCCTTCCCATTTCTTACTACAAGTCCAAAGTTTTCTGGACTCACGAAGCTTCATATATATGAAATCTTTCATCATCTCTCCTCCACACTAGACCTCAGAACTGGGAGTGACTGAACATGTTGAAGGAGATCCCTGCAAATTTGCTTTGTGGTCTGGACGAACACCATCCTCAGACAATAAAACAGTGCTGAAAGTAAGTCTTTTCTGTTTGTTTTCTTTATCTTTAGCACTTCTAGTTCAGGCCTTGGGAGCCCTGAATGAAAGGTCAGTTTCTGCCCTGCTCGCATTCACACGGCTTCCATGCCTGCCTGTGGGGTCATGCCTGCATCAGGAGCAGCTGAGCTCTAAGGCTTCAGTAGGAATCAGGACAGTTGTACGGCCCTGCTGGAACTGCATCTCCTCTTGCAGCCTGGGCTGAGCAGCTGCGCGCTGACACGGGGCAGGTCTCAGGGTGTTTGGCTGGGAGGTGTAATCCTCTTAGTCCTTTGCCACTGGGTTTATCAACAATCAACCTCTTCCACAGACCTCCAGAGCTGACAGCCTGTTCTGTCAAGTGAGTCTCAGCTGAAGAACTCATGTTATAGTTGTTTTGTCTAAGGAAATCCCAGCTGTGCACTGATAACCTGTTTCCCCTCTACAGAGCATGCTGTATTGCTGGCATTAAATGTATTTATCCAGAGCTTGGCTGCTTTGCTGTTGCTTGCCAAGTAGGTCTGGTCAGAATGCTCTCAGTTCCCTTGGGGTTACCAGTACTCCAGCAGCTGCAACAGTGCAGCAGAGAGGACAAGCAGTTAATCATGGCATTCATCAGCCAACCACAACTCCTCTGCACAAGAGGTGAGAACATGATAAAGTCTCTGTCTTTCTGCCTTGTGAAACTTTAGGCATCCAGTATTGAAACAAAACAGGAATGGATCAAAAATATCCGGGAAGTTATTCAAGAAAGGATCATTCATCTGAAAGGAGCTCTGAAAGAGCCGATTCAGCTCCCCAAGACACCAGCAAAGCAGCGAAACAACAGTAGAAGGTAACTTCAGTGATTCCCCACAACATGAAATCACTAGCATTTTCTCAACCCACAGCAGCGTAGTATCTGTGGACTTTTTACTGCTTTTGACTGTAGTCAAAGCAGTTTTCATCATCTTTGCTTTTTATATGTTGTTGGCAGAGTAGCTAGAATGCTTTTTTGTGATACAGATACAAAGATCTTTTATTTTATGCTCCAAAGTAGAAAAAGTGAAAATTCTTTGAAGTCCAAGATTATGGTTCTTTCCTAAAGTAGATTTTACTTCTTCACATTTGAGTAAAAACAGACTTTTCTCCCTTGTTTGGCACGTTTAATTGTTTGACAGTGGAAATCATAGTTGATCCTGACAATATATTGAAGAATATATAGTGAAGAATCTGGTTTTTACCATCAAATACAAACTTGTTTCAGCCTGTTAAATAATACTAAATTTTTTTTGTCAACTTGTTTCAATCCTGGATTAAATAGATATTATAGATAATGAATTGTTCTTTCTCTGTTGTGGCATTCCCAAAAGCCACCTGTAATTTGAGCAAATTCCTAATCAAATTTTATCCCTCTCTTACTTCAGGCTGTGTTATAGAGACATCCAAAGCATAAATAACCAAGGTCACCTAGGAGACCTGTAGCAAAGCAGAGATCCAGACATTTCCTCCAAGAGCATGCACTAATACAAAAGTTTTCTAATACAGAATGGAGACGCTATTTTTTTTTCGTTCTCCCTAAATATGTATTTTGTATTATTTAAATATTTACTTTGAAAGACCAATAAACATTTACGAGAACTTTATCTGTACATCCTGAGGGAAGAAAATACCCCATGTTAGCAGCCTCAGAGAGGTAAATATGTAGAGCTATATACTGTCTTTATCTATGTTTGGATAGCATCTTTATGGCTTAGTATTAAATTCCTGAAGAAATTTAAACAAATGTTGTGATTATGTGCAAATCCAAACCCCATGGCTGAGAGTGACATCATTCTACATTCTACATTCAAGAGCTCTATAGCATCACGGGAAATAAAATTACTCAGTGGGGTAATTTTAGCACAAAGCTGGCTCTATCCTGCTGACTCAGCACTTCTCAACTCTACCTGCAACGTTGTGCTCACTCTAAGGTGGGGTGTTAAGGAATGTCATTGATTCCCTACTCCATCTCTTGCAGAGATGGAATAGATGATGCAGACAGCCAAGGGGATGGCAGCAGTCAGCCTGACACCATTTCCATTGCCTCCAGGACATCGCAGAACACGGTGGACAGTGATAAGGTAGGACTGAAATGTGAAAATACATGGCAGGTAATTGCCCCCAGAAAAATCTAAGTGAAAAGCAGAATAGAAGGCGAAAGAAAGAAACCTGTCTTCTGCTGAGTGAGCTGAAACTTGTATTCCCCTTTGCTAGGTTATTAAAATCCTGTCTCTTTCTCTGTGCTCATCAGTACTGCTGTTCTACATGGTAACATTTCTGTTACTGCAGCTTCTTTGTGTTTAATACACGGAAGTTCAATTGGCTCTGAAGAAACAGCCCAGAGCAACCTTTTCTTGCCTAGTACAGCTTGTCCTGTGAGATCCAGCTTCTGACTGAGTGAAGAGCTGATTATGTTACATACTTCCCTCTGAGCTGAAATCAGTTGTTTGTTGGAGGGAATGCAGGTACTTACACCCCAATTAATGCAGCTACACTGGGATCCTGGCTGGTATCTTGAGAGCCTGGGAGACCTACCATTTCCAGAGACTGTGATTCTGGACCCCTCTCCTCACAGACATATGGTGGAGCATATGGATGGCCCTGAGACACGCTAGATTCTGTTGGAATGCTGCACACTGTCGGCACGTATGTACTTGTCATTTTACTTGTCAGACAGTCTGAGTCCAGATCCCCAGCTTCACTAGGATGCCTCACTTGAATTCGTCACCCTGATACCTCCAGCTGTGCTCTTCCACTGAATTGGCAGTTGACTGTAGGAGAAAATGAGTAGTTAATAATTCCTTAGCTATGCTGATAGGGTTTGTCATATTCCCTGAGAGAATGCCCATACTCTCTTCACGTGTTGTTTTGAAATCACATGTAACTTGAAAAAAATTAATTCTGTCATGCCTTTATGGATTTATCTGTTTGTCAGGCCTTTAATTATGCTCCCACTTAGACAAGTAGAAGGGTGTACTCATAAAATCAGAATCCAAGTTTTGGTTGTAAAGTTCACAAGTTAGGTTCAGTGCAGATGCTATTTTGAAAGCTGGACTCAGAAATATAAGTTAATTGCAAATAAATTACCTTTGTAAGAGCATCTGTTGTATTTACCTTAAATGCCTGTCCCCATGATTTTACTTTTTTTGTCCAATAATGTGCATTAGAAAAGTATTAAGCCTCACAATCCAAAGGCCACTGTAATGTATGCAAATACTTAGCCCGATGTCTGAGAAGTCTTCAATCCACATGGACTTGTCTTACTTTCTGTGTTTTTCACGTTTATCATTCCTGATAAAAGGCCCTGACTTAGTGCAGTACTTGAGCTTATGCTTAATTTTAAGCACTTGCCTGAGCTTTGCTCATCTGCCCCCAGCCCACTGGCTCAGTTGCATGAATTCTGGCCACGTCTAGGCAAGATGCTCTGTGTTGCATGCTGCAGTTGCATACAAGGGCTATGGTGCCAACCCGGGCTGTGTTCCCTGAAAGACAGCCCATCATGGCAGGAGTTCCTTTAAGGATGCAAGACTGGAAACGGTTATAGGAATTTCTATCCAAAATATTGTTTGAACTGAACAGCAAATGTGTATGAAATATGCTGAGTAGAGCTTGTACAGGGGAAAAGTTGTTACCACTGGGGAAGGGGTTGTGCCATGCTTTAAATTTTTTTTAGTTGGGTAGGTTCACTTGCTGACTTAAGGCTGTGTGGTTTTGTGTCCTGTTATACATTTAATTAATAGAAACAAATTTGAGTGTACAGCTAAGGTTAAAGATTACTTGCATGTGCTTTGTTGAATCTGAGGTAGCAGTGTATCATCCTTAACTAGAGAGGCAGTTCCCGCTGAACAGTTTCCTTATTGTCACTGATGCTAATGCCAGAGTACTGTGGAGAATTCAGCTCCTAGAGCGCTGTATTATCCTGTCTTTGTTCCAAGGAGAATGAACTCCCTGCATGTCTTTATAGTTCTCTCAGCTTTTCTGCACCATGTTACCCAAATTACTGGCAGGTGAAGCTGGGCTGCCTTACCTCCCGCTGAACTGGCACGGAGCCACACCTGTGTTCAGGGTCCACTCAAACATCGGGCTCACCTGTTGGCACAAAGCCCTCGGCACGTGTTGGCACCTGCTGTGAGGGG
This sequence comes from Mystacornis crossleyi, assembly GCA_013400655.1. NCBI lineage: Eukaryota > Metazoa > Chordata > Aves > Passeriformes > Timaliidae > Mystacornis > Mystacornis crossleyi. The sequence goes on along the minus strand of VYZQ01006577.1, from coordinate 144,917 downwards.
ACTGTCTGTCAGCAGATCCAAAGCTGTGGAAGGACTCCTACTGGTGGTTTTCCACATGGGATGTTTTTCCTTCAGTGTGTAGTTGAGCTTTTCCTCTAGGAGGGTGTGAGTGAATGTGGTTGGACTGGGAGGTTTTATATTCTCACATGGACTGGTGCTAGTTACCAGCACGGGGAGACTGACTCATCTCATGCTCTCTAGGTAGGCTTTCTTGGCAGAGTTGGCAGCGCTTGGCACACACCGTAGCGTACATGCTATGGTTAACTCGTGTGGGCTGATAGCAGCTCCGATAGGTACAGGGTTCAGCACTCAGGGGTTTCCCTGCCTGTTTAACTCCAGCATAGTCAGCAGAGTTATTCCTGTGAGTTCAGATTCAAGCCTAGAGGCTTTTTGCAGCTGCAGCCTCTGTGGATGACTTCTCTATGTGCCCCAGTGAGACCTCCATCCAGAGGAGCCAGTGGAAAGAGCTCCTACCTTTAGAAACTCTGGCTGTTCACAGCAGCCTCATCTGCAAACCCATGCCAGGAGCTTTACAGTGCCAGCAGTGTGCCAGGATGGCAGCAGATTAATCCTGCATTGGGACCATCTGTGTATTAACTCCATGCCAGAAACAATTCTCAGGTAACACGTAAGAATTGACGTTACTCTCTGAAGGCAAAAGAATTCAAAGACTTAGCTGACACACTTTGCCCTTTCCCTAAACCTTGTTTTTACACCAGAGGATAGCCTAACACATTACTTGAATGTTCAGACAAGAATGTCAAACAACATTTTAGACAAAGAAAATCACAACTTCTCAAAGATTCTCAATTTCAAGTAGCACTTCTGCTTAACAACACTCCTCATGCCTCAAGTCATATGTATTTCTTTCAACTTATTTGTGAGTCAACTCCTCCTGAGTTGTAAGTAGCAATTTCTGTGTTCTCGCCATGGCACAGCCCTGGAGCCAAGCTTTACTTTAGCATTTCAAACTCCTAAAAGGACGAAAGGTTTTTTTGTTGTTAAGTGGGAGTGAAATAACACAACTGTAAATTCAGCAAGGTTTTCTCTCAAGACATATTAATGTAGCCACAACATTTATCAGGGGGATCCTTTGGTGCAGAGGACAGAGCACTTTGACTGGGGCTGAGTCCTAGTTCTGCTCTGTCACTCACATGTTGGGTGCCATTGCAAAGTACATTTGATGGCACATTAACCTTTCCTTTTTTTCCCTTGTTTGGATGAGGAATTTGCAGGGGGAGATAGAAATGCTTGCAAACATTACATTTGTACATTAATTACAGCATTGTTCTCCATTGTCCCAACACATGATGCAGAGCTGAATTCAGACCTGTTTTTGGAGCCCTTTATGGGGGCAAACTCTGCTTTGAAAAGATTCTGAATTAGATGCCTGACTCCAGAAGTGTTATTAAGCCTTTAAATATGCAGGCTATGACTGCAGACAGTGGTCAGGTGATTATATAAGACTCTCCACATTAAAAAAAAGTAATAGTGTCTGTGTCTGTTTAAATTAAATACCTGATTAAGGAGCTTCTTAAATCTGGATATGACTATTTCATATCTTTACTTTCCTTGGGTTTTTCTCTCAAAAATATATAAAGTAATCATCCCCAGGCTCAAACATTTCGTTTTCATTAAATACTACATAGTAGAAACACAGACTTCAAGTAAGGTCTGTAGGTCTGCACCTCTGTAAAAGGAAAGAAGGAGAGAACATATAAAATGTTTATTTTCCATTTGCAATCCATGACTTCTTCTGTATGCAGTCTATAATCTAAAATATTTCATACACAGGAAAAGAATTACTTGGATTGTCATTTGGCTTGCGTAAGTTTTATGTGGAGGGGGAAAAGTGGGTTGATGACCCAGACTCCGTGCTAAATAATCAATAGATAATGACTACTATTACAGTAATTACAATTCCCATTGAGCATCCAGGCCAGCTCCTAGGTAAGCTACTACGCAAAATTCTTCATCCTTTTCCAAAAGGCAAAGGAGACAGCTTTTGTTCTATACAGCAAGCCCTCTTCAACATGCTATCTAAAAACCTCTCCTTAGAGAGAAGTCCTTGCCCTATTCACAGCAGACGGGATTTCAGTCTTTATATTTGGATTCAAAGCAGTGGGGAATTGCATAAAGGAAATGTTACATGCAGGGCATTCTCATTTGTTAAGCCCATTGAGCTGTTGGCTTGTGAAACAGCTGTTTCTGGCGATACTGGTCCATCTTCCAATGGCCTCCTTTTTGTTGGCTTTTGCAGAATACTGAGGAGAGCAGTTCTCATCTCCTTCTGTTGTTTTTGGATGTGGAAAAAGGCTCTGAAATGTGAACTGAAAATGTTTTATTCTCTAAAAATAAATCTACATTACACACTTTTATCTATTCCATTAGATACTAGATTCAGCTCATCTTTCATCAGTCATGAGACTGAGATCTTGACCTCTTCCACATTGGTGGTATTATGTAAAATCTGGGAATAATCATTTTTCTAATTGAAGGTAATTTGTACAAGAGGGGAGATTTTTAGAATTAGGACTTACTGGAACAAGTCATTTAGAGGCAAATTCTCTTTTCTTGAGAAGCTTCTAGTCAAGGTAAAATAACTTTCTCCCTCTGATATTGTTGCTGGAGGAGGAAGTGCTCACTCGCTGGCAGTGAGCTCAGTGTTGAGTCACGTGCAAGAGACACATTTCTACTGCAACACTGAGGGAATATCAAGGGACAGGGGGTGTTGACCCCCAGCAGTGCTTGTGAATGGCCAGAACGTGTGTCACCATGGACTGGAGTCTGTGCAGCACCTGAGCAGTGGGACTGACCTGAACAGCCAACACCTGTCAGTGGAAAAATCTCTCTGCCCGTGGTCAGTGGGTGCTGTGGACTGCAGCTGACGGGAAGGAGGCTGGAAGGTGCAGTGTAAACTCTCTGGCAGAGCCCAGGGAGAGCAGGGTCATGGGAATATGAAGTGGGTGGTGAAGCAGGGAGTCACTTAAATACAGAATCAGGGGTATTTAGAAATCTTCCTGTTTTCTGGAGCACTGTGATGGGTGCTCCAGCAATTTATCTGCCGGGCATTGACCTGAAGAGGTTTCTTCCTCCAAACAAGATATTTGACTCTCAGTAAATTGGATTAGATTAAACACCTATGAGTTTCCAAAGGGCAAAGGAAGGGATTGATTTGGTCTCGTTTGTGTAAGTATTGTTGTGGTTATTCTGCCACCATCCAAGCAAGTGATGTGCCAGAATTCAGTGTACTGTCTAGAGTGCTGCTTCCTTGCAGGGACTGATGAGTTACAGGAGCACAAGTAAAACTAAATTTATGTAATAGAAAATGACTGCTGACTGTTAAGTGAATTTTTTGTGTGAAGGTATGATAAAGAGGAGTGAATTATTGCGCCAGAGGATATCTTTTTATTGCTTGAATGCTGCCTAGCACTAGAGCAGTTCTCACACTGAGTTCCTACTGCCCTCACCTGTGGAAATGGAAAACGTTACAGCAATCAAAGGAAAACCTGACATAAAACATTTTGGCACTTTAATTAGCCTTCTTGAGGGCTCACTAGCTATAGGTGGCTAACTCTTTTCACGATACTGTCATGTAGTAGCAAATGTTTATCTTACCAAAGAAATAAATTGTTCAGCCAGGAGCTGACATCTCTCTGTCTCTCTAATGATAATTTCTTAAAATTTCCTTAGGCTTTGGGAGACTGCCTCCTCTCAATTCTGGCTCTGAATCTTGGTTAGGACCCCTGTAAATTCAGCTCTTCCCTGAGAAAAATATACAAATATATGTATCTTTTTTTTTCACTTTGAATGGTTCCCTGAAACTGAAGCCACTGACATGACACATGGAGCTGATAAAATGAGACTGGTTTATCTCTGCTGGCAATGCCTTATTTGGCATGAACTTGCCTTTCTAATCACTGATGTTCAGTAATATTACTGTGGCACTTTTCTTTTTTTCTCTCTTTGCTAAGTGTAAGTAAGGACTTTGCTTCCTGTATTTCTTATCAGGAATGCACAAGTGCCAACATCATGAAATGTTCCAGCTTTTGATTTGCAGAGCTCTACTTGTCTGTCTAAATTTGATATTTTTCAGTCTTTTGGAAAATTAACTTAAGGCTCTTGGAGTGAAATACAACACACTCAAACAGACAAGGTATAAATTACATTTTTAGATTTCGAAATGAAGGAAATCTGGACTGAAGTGCTACACATACTTTGAATTGTGCAAACTTTCACGGGCACTCACAGAAAACTCCGAACCTCAGAGGGGATCCAAATAATTACAACCATTCTTTGCTCAGTGTTGGGCCTGTGCTCTGCCTTGGTATAACTTAATCTCTGCTTTGGGGACTTGGCTGATAGGTCTCACAATGCCTTTTTTCTTCTGTACACCAGTCACTATGGCTTATAGCTGTACAGGAATTTACTCACCTGCCATCTGCAAGCAGAATCATTTGACAGATCTTTTCTTAATGGTTTATAATGCATGTAGCACAGAATCTCCAGCTCGGGTATTAATATTGGCTCTGCCTACAGCACAGATCTCCTAGGACAATTCTGGGGCCTTTGGACCTTTTATCCCTCTGTGAACTTTGAAAAAATGGATGTTGGTCTTCCCTGGGTTGGAACCAGATTTCAAAACAATCAAAAAAGTAACCTTACCAACGTCTATTTTCAGCCAGGTTTAATCCTGGCTTGAATTACATGTTATCTGTCTTTTCTGGCACCCATTTCTAAATGTAACAGGCGATCAGGAGATTTACCTCTGAGAAGACATCTGTCAAGGGTGCAAGTGCTGCTGACAGTAAGGACATTTGCTTTCTGTTGCCAGCAAGTTTTTGCTGCAGCTGTGGGTGGAGGCAGCACCAGGCACAGGCTGTCTTGTTTCACAGAACCTTCTCAGAAAAGGTTCTTTTGAAAAACAAAATAAAATATGATCAGCTGCTTTTAAAATATAGCACTTGTTGGAAGCACTTGCAAACTTCATAGTAATTATTCAGGGGACTTTAGAGAAAGTCCTCATCAGGTAGCGGAGCCTTATTCATTTTTCTTGTACTGCATGGCTGGACAAATCCCCACATACCTACTGAGGAGATGATGACAATGGATGAGTTTCCCCAAAGACGCCTTTTTTTATCTAGTAGTTGAATTTTACCAAGAAATTTCTCAGAGATTCGGGTGTTTCACACTGTGAAAATACAGCAAAGCCAGAACATCTGCAATGCCCATGGAAACAGCAATCATGTTGTTCACTGGGTGATATTTCCAGGAAATAGCTTCATAAAAGGCAGGAATGAAATTTGCCATGCATCTTAAATATCTCAGCTGGGATTTCTGAAAGTGCTGTTGAACTTTAGTGGGACCTCTGCTCTCAAAATTCTTGGACACAATTCTTTCCCCAAAAGAAAGCCATTCCTGTGGTGGTCAGTGCAGGGTCACTGCTCAGCACTCACAAGTTTATTTCCAGACCAGTGCAAGAAGCAGCAGATTTTTTCTTAACACCTCTCCCAGGTTTGGTTGTTTTTTTGTGGCTGTAAATGACCATAGATATGAATCTAAATTCAGTTTGGTGATCAGATGCTGAGAAAAGATTCAACTAGAAGTCCCTGAAAGTGAAGTCCTACAGAAAGGAGTTCTTCAAAGATGCCTTTTCAGCATTTTTCTCCATGCAGAACTGGCAGTTACATCCAGGGCAGGTAGAATATGCTCCACTTCTTTTATAAAGTGCAGTGTTCTGTAAATTTTCATTTCTATTGCTATCCATTTTGTAAGGAACATTTGCAATTGACTTTAATAATTTTTTTTTTCCATTTAGGAAGTAAGGGTCGGCATTCAGTATGCTTTCAGTCTTATTCTTAGATCATTTCAATCTAAAGCATCCTTTGGTGGAAAATAAGTAAATCAGTAACACTTGAAAATATAAGTCAAGTCCCTCTATGATAAAAGAAATGTGTGGAACTCCTTCAGACTGAAGGTCTCCTGAGAACATTGTAGGTATAAATATCAACACATTCCTGTTGAGGGTATTTAAATGTGATTTCTGTGGCAACCCACTTGATCTCTCCTTTCTATTCCTGCAAGCAGTGTGAAAACCAGGTTCTGTACTGACGTGCTGATGGACACATTCCTCAGAGAGGTGCAAGGCACACAGTTAGAGTCTGTATAATCATATAATTTTAGTTCATATGATGAGTATCCTAAATCCACTGCAAATGTGGTATCTCTCGATCAACAGGACACCTCTGAAGCACCTGTGATCCTGCTCAGGCAGGATGGCTGTAATTTTAAAATGTACAGAATAAGGTGGAGAGTGCTGCCCTTTAAAAGATGGATGGAAACTCAGCTGTGGACAACACTATGGTCTTACACGACAGGAAATAAGCTCCATATCAATAAATCTATATTATTAAACAAACAAAAAAAGATATTTTGATGCCTGCTGTGAAGAAAGAGGATATTTAAGTTAGGGGGATGTTTAAGTGAATGAGTTTGATGCAATCAAAACAGACTAAGAAGGAAGGAAGTAGAGTAAAATCCCTGTCTTTATTTCAAACACATGAGCAACCCCAGTGATTTTAAAATAGAAGAATTAAGATAAATTATTGATTTGCTCAGAAGAATTAAAGGATATTCTGTTTTTCAGCTCTAAAGAGGGACCAGCTGTTGTTTGACTTCTATAAATGTGCTGAGATTTTCAAAGAATCAGATGTCAAAGATTTGTTGCCATTTACCTTGCATTAGAAATTGAGTTGGACTTTAGATGGGAGAGGAGTTTCTAGCTCTGAACTGGTCTTTGACTGATTGGGAAACAGTTCAAATTGAGTTGTGTTAGTCAAAATTAGTATTTTTTTCCAGCAAAAATGGTTAGACAAAAACATATGTATTTGAACAGATCAGGTGATTGAGCTCCTTCTTCCTCTGTATCTGCTGATGTGAGTGCGAGCTGAACTGAAGGTCGTTAAAGGCTATTTCCTCATTATTGCTTATCAAAACTAACATTGTGTTCCTTCCCTTTCTCCTCATGAACCATTGCTTTTCACCTTTGTTCTTGCTCCTCGTGGAGCATCCACAGCAGTGGATGCCAGTGCTGGAGTGACACTGCTGAGGTGATTCCTCACCTCGGGCTGCTGGACTGACCTGCGCCGTCACCTCTAATGGGGGTACACGGCGCCTGCCCAGACCCACCTTCCCAAAAATCTGGCACCACTTTGGAAACCAGCCTGCTCAGGACATGGAATGGACACTCCTGGCTCAGCCTTGTGCTGGTGCTCCAAATCTGTCTGTTGATCAAAGGGACAAAATGGTTAATTAAAAGTGGATAGATTATGGTGTCTCCTCCAAATGAGGACATAAATACAATAGGAATTGTCCATCAGTATTTTGGGTTGTCTCTGTATCCATTCTTGGGCCAATATATCATCTGAAGTGCTTGGCTTGGAGAGAGAGGAGCAAACATTATTCAGAACTTGTTTTTAAAAAGTGTATTTTTATTATTTTTTTTGTATTTCATCTCAAGTTCTACTTTCTATGTTGTCATTAAGCAAGAAGTTGTTCCTCATCTAAATCCGATCGTTCTCCTGTTCTTCAAAGAACTTGAGTTCATGTTTATTTTTCCTGTGCTGTTGTTTTGAGTTGTTTCTGGGGTTTCATTTTGGTGATTACAGTGTGTTTGTTTGATTTGGATGTACAATATAAAATATATCCCTCTGGAGGAACAATATGTTTTCTTTTTGGCATAGGGTTTTTTTTCCTTTTAGAATTCATCATTTGTGTGTGGTTAATGCTTATTAGAGGTGCCGGGTTTGTTCAAGAAACTTAGAAAACCTTGGAACAGATATAAAGGGCATATAGGGATAACACAGAATAACTGTCTAGAAATGAAGAAAATTTTAAATGAGATTGGAACTTAGTGTTAGGAACTGACCTTTGAATAACACAACTTCATTGATCCAGGACATTAAAGGACATTGGAGATCATTCAAGTTCAAAGTTAGTATGAGCAAGAGGTTTGATACTGGAAAAAAACCTGTGTGTGAAGAAGGGGGACAAAGGGAAACAGTTCCCAATTCCTTTTTTCTTCATATCAAGGGGATCAAGTGAGGAAAATACAGTTCACAGGCAATATTTATAAGAACACCTTTAATTCAGGTGTGGAGGGTTGTACTGGTGAGTAGCAGCTCAGGTGGGTGTTCAAAAATCCTGTCCGGGGGCCCTTTCTTTCATCAGTGTACACGTACCTCTGCAGCAGCAGCCATTGCCACCTTGTCTCTAGTCTGAGTGATGTTAGTGTGTGCTGGTGGCCTCGTCCAGATTTGGCTGACTTTTAGTGTGCTGAATTTATCAGTTCCAGGGGATTCATCAAGACTGCGTGTCTCCAGAGCTCATCAGTTCCTGGGAAAATCTCACAACCTCCCATCTCAGCTCAAAGTTCTCCCCTCCTCACCTTGCTCTCTGCTGGTAAACGTTTCTCCATCCAAACCTGTTGATAAAACTTCTATGAAACTCATTCACACATTCTCCTGTGGCCTGGCCTCGTACAAGGTGGAGTGCCTGATTATGGGCAAAAGGGAGCAGCCAGATAGTGAGATAATTGATCTTAACTCTTTAACCTGAGTCTTTGTGTGTTGCCTGGTTGAGCACAGCTGTGACCATGGAGGACCACGGAGCGTCAGCACACAGGTACTGGACTGGGAGGCAATAGAAGGAGGCAGGGGAACGTGGAGGGCAAGCCACAGGGAAGCACAGAGCTGGGCAAGTAGCTGAGGGAGGTGAAAGCTTTCCTGAGAACTGGAGACGTTCCGTGTGAAGGGGGGACTGGAGGAAGAGATCACCCCACACAGTGTATCATTATTTTGTCTTCTCTTTCCCCTTAAATCCCAGTACAGGTTTACCTCTTCTTACCCCTAGGTCATGTAGGTAGGAAAAGGCTTTGAGTTATGGGAAAGGCTATTCTGGTTTCTTCTACTTGTCCACAAACTCATGGCCTTTTCAGTGATCTGCAGCAGTATTCATTCTGGAGCCAAGTATTTCTGCTGCAGGATGCCCCAGGAGGCACTTCCCTGCCTTGGAGTCAGCATTCTCCCCACCTTGTAAACCACATGCATGCCTTGCTACTGGCAGCTGACAGAGGGGAGAGAGACATCCAAAGCTTCCCCCAAGCCTCCGTGTCCAGCATCCAAGTGCTGCTGCTGTCCAGATCAACTTTATTTTTCTGTTTGTATCTTGCATTAATTTAAATCACAATCCAACAACAATCCAAATCAAACTCTCCCTCCTCAAATGTGTGCGGGCAAGAAGCAGAGGAGTGTGAAAGCTGGCACCACTCCATAGCCCCTTCACTCCCTGGGTTCATTTTTCCTGACACTACAGCATCACTTCCTGACCGTAGTTGCAAATAAACAATTACTGAAAGAACAAGGCTGGACCACACATGCGTGTTTTCCACTGGCATGGAGAAAAGCTGTGTGTTGATTGCTGATTATTTATTTTCACAAGAGTCACTTGGGTTTGTTGTTATGTCTTTAAGGCATCATCTCTCGAGGTGCTGAGCCTTCTCAGCTTGCAGGAAGAATTGAGGGTGGGAGCCAGCTGTGCCCCACAGGTCCTGGGCCTCAGTTGGCATTATTACTAGAAGTTTCCCAGTGTTAATATTTACTGCATGATCCTGAGGATTCAATAGGAAAAGACAGCAGGGGTCTACCCAGTGGAAGGAACACTTAGCCAAGCCATGTGATTGTCCTTTAAAACTGGAGTTGTTTAACCATCAGTCAGAAGTTTGACATTTATGCCGAGAAAAGAAGGGACGTTGAAATGCACACAGAGAAACTTCAGCTTTATGGCTTGCTGCAGATAATGCAGTGAGAGCTGATTTTTGTAAGAATATAACTGATTGTCCTTAGAAAGGTAAAGGGCCATGTTCTCTATCCACTGCTGCCTATAAAATGGGCAGAATGGCATTCAGCTGACTGGTCTTTGCCTTCACATCCTGAACACTCCTCTGTTGTGCAGGCTTCCAGTGTGTGCTGGGGGCAGTGGAAAGGCTGATGGCCCCCTGCCCCGGAACCTCCCCAGCAGCAGATCCAGCCTCCCCCAGCTTAAACAGCTGCTGACTGCGGGGGACAGGCTGGGGCTGAGGTTCTTGAATGACTTTCTGGCTTTTGTTGCAATGGCTGAGCAGACTATGGCTGCATCCCCCTCCCTCTGCCTCTCAGATATAACAGAGGTGTAAACCAGGCCTCCAGGGGTTGTTTTTGTGGGTTGTCTTTTGAAATCTCTGAGGTTTCACATTTTTTCTTAGGTCCTGGCCTCAGTGGAGTTATTTTGCAGAAACTCCCTCCAGCTCTGAAGTTCTGCTGCCCTCCCCAGCAACCGAACCTTTAGTACCTTTTGCCTTTATGAAACCTCTGTCCTTCAGACTTCCTGGGAGAGAAATTTGGGGACTGAGAAAGGACTTTAAAAATCAAGCCTTTCTCAGACTCCTCAAGTTCCTGCCTTATGACCATCTCTTTTTGTGATGCCCGTGTATTATTTATGAGCACTTGGCTCCTCATTTCCACAAAAAAAAGGAAAAAAAAAAAAGATAACATTGTTGAGGCTGAAATGCAATTAGTTATGTGGCACTGCAAAGAGCAAGAAAGGGGAGGTGAGCGCTGTTGTACTGGCTTAGGCAGCTGTTAAGGTCAGAAATGCAAGGCACAAAAGTCATTTAAAGAAATGCAAAGAAAACAGGGTGATACGTAAATCTGTTTTATTTAAAGTCAAGGAAAGGACCTCACTGTTCACTTAGTGAATATCTGGCTCTGACCATCTCAGAGCTCCACATCACATCCAGCCTTTCAGGAATCCATCAGCTGCTCAGGGTTTTGTTTCCGTAGGAGCAGGATTTGCCTCCAGCCTTTGAATAAATCACTTTCCCTCTGAGGGGTAGGTAAAAGAATGAAAATAGTTAAGTAAGAGCTGGGCTGAAGTGGATGTCTTTTAAACAAATATGCAACTTATTTTCCATCTGCTGGTTCCCAGTCCTTGACTGCTGTCAAGGACTGAGAGAGAAAGAGCAGCACTACTGCATTTTGGGAGAACCAGGATGTGCTCCCCAGGCGCAGATCTGAAAGGTGGCCGCTTGCATCCATGAACCTGGAATTTTTGTTGATAGGAGCAATACAGTACCTGCTAAAATTGATCCTAATGAATGAGAGCGTTCCTTTGCTTTTCTTAATGTTATAACTGATTGATTCCCCAAAGAATTCTTCTGGGCATCCCATCCCTATGTAAAGACTATGGCTAAGTGGCTTAATAGGATAAGTGCTTTATAAAACAGCTCTGTAATATTTTTAGTTGTCTCTTTTCATTTCAGTAACAAGCATAAGGGAAGCTAATGTCCCAGTACACAGGGATTTGCAATCACCATTAATGGAGATAATTCCCCTCGTGGGAAACAATAAAAAATACCATTGCAAGAGTTAGAACACTTTTCTAGCTTTGCATTTTCATCACAACAGATTGTGTCTCTCTTGCTAAAGTTCTTTGTGCTCTGGAGGAGAAAACAAATCTGGCAAAGAGAAGCTACTTTAATTGTTAAGAGAAACTCATGGTGGGAGACAGTAAGGGTTTCTGAGTTTCCTAAGAGAGCATCTGTATGATTGAGGAAAATGAAATAAAATCATGGTAGCTATTAGCAGTTCAGTGAGTTTTAAATGAGCCCTGAATGATGGCAGAATTAAGAAGAGTTTTTGGCTTTTCACATTATCATCACTAACAGAAGAGGTCTCACTTGCTGTTTGTTCTATTTTGATGGCAAATCCTGTCCTAACAAATATGCTGACAAGCTGTAAGAGAGCAACTGACTTCAATTGCATGGGAGGTCTGTCTCATATTCCATATTCGTAGATCTCAGTCTACTGCAAAGCAGTCAGTATCATTTTATGGCTGAGAGAACCAGGTCACAGAGTAGCCATGTGATCTGCCAGAGCTCGCACTGCTGCCCAGCATGAGGAGAAGACCTGTTTCAGTCCCACTTCGTGCCGAATCCACTGGGCACCCTTTCTTATGGGTGATCAATGGACAGTGCTTGTTGATGCTGGTTGTCAGGTTTGTGGGGTCTGACAGACACCACTGCTCCACCAGGGGCTGAGAGAGAATCTGTCGCAGACTTCTTTCCAGGTACTTTATGTTTTTAAGGAAGCACTGGGCAAAGCTTAGTTTGACACTTTGTAGATCTAAATCTTTAAGTATAGCAAGAACCTTTTTTTGTTCCTGGAACGTTTTTTGGGAAAAAACCTCTCAGGGGCTGAATGGCACATTACAAATGAAATGTGCTGTAAGAATGACAACATGCAAAGGAAGTAAAAGCCTTTACAAAGCCGATTTAATGTTATTTCTCCTTTCTTTCTTTCTTTTCAAAATGCAGAAGCCGCTTGTGTTGCTCAGAAGCTCTTAGAATCTGGTTTTCATGTCTTTAGAATATGCAGCAGTGGAGATTAACACATTGGTTTGGTTTTTAATGAGTGAACCTTGGATTTGAACATTTACTGCCAACTCTTATTTAAATGCTTTCTTATTTATGGCGCCATGCTTGGAATGTTATGCATAGCATTATCTGACTATTAACTCTTGTGACAAGATGGATTTTAGGATTAAATATATTGTGAGCATTCCTTTTAAATTGCTGGAGCCAAAGGAGTTGGGAGTGTAGGAGTGTTAAATTATCCAGCTGCAGCCATTCCCTCTGCACAGCCTCGTGATGTGTTACCGGGGTCTGGTGGCTGAGCAGGAGGGAAGAAGTCACTGGAAGCAGCTTGGATTGCACATCCTCGACTCACCACACAGGGTAGGTGATCGAGCTCTTTCATGAGCAGCAGGCAGAGGGAGGGAATGGTAGCCATGATTTAGTGCAATATAAGCTCCATGCTGGGCCAGTAGTTACTGTCCTTTGAAATCAGCCAGATTTGAACCTTTTGTCTTTAGTCGTGATTGCTATGCTATGCTGAATTTTTTCCTTTGCCCACCATTATGAGCTGGTGCAATGTGTTAATGCAAGTGATTATTTCAGGAGCTGTTTCAGGGTCAGCACGTTTCCATTGTGACTGGTCCCTGTGATCTTTTTGGTGCAGAAAAATAGGTGGTTTCTCTTTTCTTCAACTGCAATATAGCAACTATAGAATTCTCCCATGGTAGAAGTGTGTTAGAACGCATATATGAGCTATTTGCATTCAGCTGCTTATCCCACCTGTGCGTTCCCACCTCCACTTTTGGAAACCAATTCCAGGCCAAACCCTGTCCCTTTTAAGCATGTAAGGACTGACTTTAGTGGGGCCTGAATTTGTGCCCCTCTTAAGCAGGTTACTGCTTTGAAACAAGAGAATGTTATGAGCCTCTTATTGGCTTTGAGCCAACACTAGTCTTACAGTCAAGCAAGGAAGAGTGATGTTTTTAGATCCAAAGATTAAACATTTCCTTCCTGCTGTCACACCTGTTTCCATTGAAAAGTGCAGGCTGCATGAAGAGCTGCTGCCATTTACAGTCAGCTGTTCCTTGGAGCAAGGCATCCTTCATACACACCTTTCCAGCTTCCGCTGAAGTGCATACTTGGGTGACTGAGTGTTACGCAAACAAACGCTTGATTGGGTGATCATTTCCTTACATCTTTTTCATATTCATGTGTTATTCCCCTGTCTGCTGCATAGAGTACAGTGATTTACTCCATCTTCAGTTTTTTAAAAGAAAAAGAAGAAATTTGCTATCCTTCATTTTTTCATATATCTAGATCCAACCTCAGTGTTGCTGGGAAATTTGTTCACTGATGGTGGTTAGTTGAGGAATTGTTTTCGTCCCACCATCTAGTTTTAATTTTAGGCAGTGTTTTGTCTGGATAACTGGCCCAGTTATTCAGGTCAGTATGTCTCAGTTGTATCAGGCAAATATATAGCGTTCATCTTATTACACTGACTTCAAATACAGCAGAAATCAATGTCAACTTGAACGTCACTGTTGGGTGAGGCTTTTATGTTAATGAAATGGAAAAGGAACAGGAAAAGGAAAGACAGTAAAAAATGAGTATCTCAGTTCCACAGAAATGAAATCAGGACCTTTAGCAGGAAAGAACTAGCAGAAGGAGAAGGAATCACATGAACCTGTCTCTTATGTCTTATGAAATTGAGCGTGTTTCAGGACAAGGGGTAATGGGAACAAGTGATACTGTGGCTGTCTTGTCTGTTCTGTAGGCTTGAACAGTGGTATCATTGTTTTGTCTGATCTTACCTGTAAAATGGAGAGCACAGGGTGCCGTGAAGGCCCTTTGGTCTGATTGCTGAGGTTGTTATTTTGCAAAAATCAGAAACACTGATTGTGCGTATCCAGCAGTGTGCCTGGATAGCAAGAGGTGGGGAATGAGGCATGGTGCCTAAAGTGCAAATGGTGGGGAGGAGAATGGAACAGCAGTAAAGCCTAGGGCATGGGATAGGGGAAAAATAGGAAGTCAGACCCCAGGCAGTGGCTAGGTGTTCCAAACTTTGGACCTGACAGGATCAGGTCCATGCCCCATTGGGACTGGTTCTGCCCAGGTGGCCAAATGGGTCCTGCTTTTCTGAGAGGAGCCTGGTCAGAGCAGCCCATGGCAAGGGGCCTGGTGGGACCCAATTGTTTGCTGCAGCTGAAGAGGAATCTGACACTCCCCAAAGATACCAAGGAGCCTGTTGGGTGAGATTCCTTCTATAGGAATGAGACAGCATCAGTTAAAGATCCTCTTGGTGCTGTTGTGCTAATGTCTTTCCCAGACGAGTCGGAGAAATGGCTGGAAATATTGCCTTTTGGAGTGGGCTCCTTGCAAGCTAATTACTTACCATGAGTAATGAATGCATTTGACAGCAGAGTTTTTGATTTTACAACACATTCATAACACCTTGGAGCACTTAGTACCTTGTTAACCCAATTAACATTCTCTGAAACTGCCAAGGCAATCTGAACAGCTATTAATCACATGCCAAACTATCCAAGATCATGCTTTGTTTTTACTGCAGAGGCAGCTAGGAGTGGATTGGGAAAGAAGCAGCTTTAGACGTCGAAATGTACAGACAACTGGTTACAGTAAAGCCAAATAATACTGAATCAGAAATTAATACAATAAAACAAGCCATCATACCATGGACTGGCCTGCCGCACTGGCATTTTAGCAACTATAGTAGTGTATGAGTGGAAGTTGCTTATCCTGAAGCTGTAAAAAGAGCCGTACATGATCGGTGCTGAGCAGTGCTGATGGTACCACTCCAGCCTGGAGGCTGTGCAGGTTTTTTCTAACATGGCCCAGAAAAAGGAATACAACTGCAGTCTGCAAGCAGTCAGACATGCACCTACAGCTGACTTAACGTCCTGGCATTGAGCAACTTCAGATTATACCCAGAATGAGTCATTTCCAGTCTCCGGGGTTCAGGGCTAACATTAAAGTGCAGTTCAGCTCTCAGGAACAGGTGATCCTTGACCTTTGTTGCAAGACAGCTTTTAAAGCTGTTAGTGTGATGGGACAGTTTGGTCCTGTCCAGGAGGAACAGGACAGGGGATCTGTGTCACAAATTGGCTGCATTAACATGTCCATTGGAGAGCTGCTTTCCGAAGCTGTTCACGTTTCCATAGCTGGGTCTGCTTTGCTAGAAAAATGTCTAAGCTACAGCAGCAAAGCTGGTATGGTTCTACTGACATGGGAATAGTTATCTGTGTTCCTGCATGAGATATAAATAATACAAAAGATTCTGAGAAACTTTCAGAAATTAAATTTAAACTAAAGTAAAAATAGTAAGAGGATTTGTAAGTGTCAGATCATTCCACTGATAAAAACATTACAGTTTTCAAAATCTGCTGTCTCATTATTTGTAGTTAATACCCCTGAATTGCACACCTGGTATATTGGCTCTAGGAATAACAATGAAATGACAAATAAAGAGCAAGAGTTAATGATGTATTAAACCCTGTTCATGTAAGTAATGCAAGTTAGCACCTGTTTATAGAAAATAAAATTAGGCTAGCTTGATTTTTTTTTTTTTAATGAGGTTATAATTCAGCTAATAGAGGAAACAGTGATAGACTTTTGTGGGCATTTGATTCGGGCCATGTGATATTTTTATTAACAGAGCAGAACAATAGAAAATAAACATGTCATGTAGTAAATGATGGAAACCTGGCTAGTTGACAGATACAGCTAAAATGGAATTATTACAGGGCAGGCAACTTTGTAGAGAAATCCTGAAGAGATTTATCCTTACATTTGTGATCGGAGAAAGTTTTTAACTTAATTTTCTAAGGAAACAACGCTTTCTTTCATGTTTTCCACATCTGTTTGTGCTCTGCCCTCTAATGACTTTTGTACCCATTGGACAAATTTCAAGCAACTTGGCAGAAGCTTCTGATCTCAAAAATCATTTCTGTGGAAATCAACATAAGGATAGGGAGAGCAACCAAGAATTTGCTCTTATTAGAAGAAATGCAGTAGTATGAACACATGTATTTATGGACACATCCATTACTAGAGACTCCACATGGCTGAGAGACCTCATAGATGCTTGACCCTCAGGAAAAGCTTCCACTGTAGCTAGAGACTGACCACGCAGCCCGGATCTGTGGGAAGCTGGCCTACACTGGGTCTGCTCCATGGGGATTTTTAGTTATGCATGAGAAGCCAAAAAAATTAAAAGTATGTCACTAATGCCTGCAGCTGGGTGCGCAGTCAGGAGCAAAAAGAACAGGCTGCTGATACAAGTAGCTTGGTTGACTTTCCATAGGTAAACAGGGCCAGCCCTAATACCTGCAGATCTCACTGTCATGCAGGGAAGGACATCGGTCACTCTTTTAGGCTCGGGGTCAGTAGTAGTGTTGAAGAGGCTGGTGACAGAGGCTGGGCTGACTTCCCCAGCACTGACGTGGCTTTCCTCTTGCCAGAAATGTGCTCATCCAAACAGCATGTTTCTTGCGAAAAATAACCATTACTTAAATGAAAGCTTGTACTCGGTCTCATGAAAATGTGACTGGCACTATCCCCGTTTCTGAGACTCAGAAGAGATATAAGAGAGTGGAGTTGTCCAAGTTAAACATTGGACCAGAAAGAAAGTTGGAGTTAGAATGAAGATCATCTATGTCCCAGGCCTTCTGTTAGGTTATTTTACCTTCTATATCTGTATGTTCCCATTTTTAAGTGGCAAACCAATCCACGTGAATGTAAAACCAGCACCTTTCTTATATGACAGTTTGTAACAGCTTGAGGCACTCAGCACTCTTGAGACACAATTACGGTCTACTCTGTTGCTAACACTTTTGGATTTTAATTATTTTGAAAACACATTTGTAGCAGCATATACAAGAGCAACAGGGTAATAATAACAGTAAAGCTATGTTGTGTTTTGGGTATAAACTCTTTAGTTTGAAGTTTACGATTTATGTGTTCTGGAACTGGATTACTGCCTTATAAAACAATGCAGCAGCCTTTTCTCATTTAGTTAGCCATCCATTTTTATTAGGGTGCTCTATAGAATGCCTGCAATAATATTATAAAGGTGCACAAGGTTCATTATTTCACAACAAGTGACTAGCCAAGACCATTATTATTTTTACAGCAGCCAGGCTTTCTATTGAAATACAGTTTGGATTATAACCTTTTTTTCCTCCTCCCTCTTTCTCTTTTCTCTACGCAAAGCTGAGATGTGCAATTGTTCCTTTTCAGATTGCTTTTCCACTCCCCTACAGAACATGTTTTTTTCTGTGAAATGGATGGATTATAATGGGAACAGATCAGTGATAATGCATTGCTGGAATTCGGTTATCCCCAAGAGAGCTTATAATAATATCCAGTCTTCCTAAGCTTTAAAATTTGCAGTTTGGACAGCCTATAGCTCCAATATGGAATCTAGGTCTGAATTTTCCCTGCACTTAAAATTCTTTGATGCTCAATTATTGTTTGGGTTCTGCCCTCCCTGTCACATTGCCATGGCAACTGCCTTGTGTAAAATCCTGTGCTCAGACAATACAGCCCCGGCTTTATAGAGGGGCTCTGGGCTCAGAAAAGTTGAAATTGTTGTTCAGAGAGATTACTGAAGATTAATGACTGTGCTTTGAGTGCCGCAGAGCAAATTTCTGAAAATCGTGGTAATCAAATAAAAAAGGCATGCAGGTGGTGTGTTCTCCGAGTCAGGAGTGTTGACACCTGCTGGGAGTGGTGGAGTTACAGTAAATCTGTAGTAAAAACACCTGTGGGTATTATTCCAGCATATAGTTTCTTCATGCTAAATAGCTACAGTGTGTAATTAGCTGTGGTGGTTTTCCTTCGCCCATTCACTGGCTGTAAATGGAACACCCTGACCAGAGTTCCCCACTGGGGCTGGCACAGGTTGGTCTGTCCCGGGCTGGTGCTGTGTGCTGGGCTCTGCCAGCCCCATAGGCCCCTTGATGAGGCCAATGCTCTGTTTCCTGCCACTGGCCTGTCATAATTCCATGGGCACGTTAGTGGCTGTAAGGAAGATGAAAACAGAGCTGCAAATTGCTCGTGCTGAATCATAAACCAGGACGTGTTTCATGAGCCCATTAAGCACATGCCCCTGATGTTAAGCATATGCTGAGCTCTGCTCCACAGGAATAGAGTTAGGTTAAATATGTGTTTTTAAGTCCTGCACTAGTTTGAAGGTCTTTAGAGTTGTGAACCTCACTGGGACAATGAATTAAATACGTTGATTAGATTTGCAAAAGTGTTAGCTATTTTCATATTCAGTAATAACATCTTTAATATTACATGCCACATTAGTTGCAAGCAGCTGTCATGCAGCAGGATTTAAAATAATCTTAATGGGAGTCAAGGCATTTTGTCTTCCCCAAAAACAATAGAATATCCTTGGCTTAGGCTTTGCCTCCCTCCGAAGGTGAGCAGTACTCCTTGGGATAAGCCTCCAGAATCACATCTGTTTGAGAGTAGTATATTACAACCTTATGTTACTAAAACACGTGTACTAGGAAAAGCCTAGCTTAGGAAAAATCTCATGTGTTCTAAGAGGATACAAATATTAACTCAAACCAGATGTATGAGGGCTAGGGACTTCTTTGTTCACTACAGCGGGTCTTTCAAAATCTCTTTCAGACCTTATGTCTGCCACATAAGATCTCTGTTTGCAAACACTGAGAAACCTGCAAGTATGGGAATTAATGAAAAATCTCGAAGTGTCAAGCAAAGAAGAAGTGCATGCAGTCTGAAAGGGAACAGTAATTCATTTTGAGATCTAAACCTATTTTTAAATTAGTTAGTTTGTATGTTAACTTCCTCAGTTCAGAAGCTTAGCCATCTGTCAGTGAATTAGTTAGCCCTCAGCTAAGTTTAATCACTGAAGGAACAAGAGGTAGGGGAATCAGTAGTCCTAGAGGATCCATAGGAACTGTACCCACGAGGTTGAATTTAGCTTTAATCCCAGGGTTTAAATAAAGGGTGACTGTGTTGCTGCACAGGGTAGGAGCCCTGCTGGGGCCAGCGTGGCAGAGAGGCTGGTGGAGTTGCACAGCTCTAGTGAAGTGTGTTTTACTGCTCCTTGGAGATTCTTTCGGTTTGTTTCCATATCCAGGACATGATTCTCTTTGAGGACTGCTGGGTTCTCCCTTGGTGCAGTAAGAATAGTAATGTGATAATAAATAAAGTTGTACCTCCAAATTTGCTAACCTGATGTTCATGGCCAAAACAGTCGTCGTTCTCCTGTTTGTGGTGAGCTGCAGGCCTGAGGTTAACTGTAGCAAAAACCTAGGAAGCATTCAGGCAGCTGGGCCAGCCTTTTCCACTGGGGTTATTTCGTGTCAATTGCTGCAAATTAGGCACATATAAAATTTATAATGTGTGGGTGCCTGTGCCCAGAAATTTAGCTTCCTCAGTATTTACAGAACATAAAACAGTCCTCCTTGTTTAAGGCTAAGATGAACATTTCTGTCACATTAGGAAAGGCAACCTTATTTCATTCTGCAGCTGCTGTTTAAATTCTACAGGATCTCTTTTAATCTTAGGCAAAGTTCAAAATGAGATGTTTCAAACATCTGCTAACTATTATGGGTCATGCCTGCTAGTAGAGGTAATAAATTATAGCCAAGAAGAGAATCAAATGTCTTAATAGTGTCTTTTGTTCATTGCTTCAAAGTTTGTCCTCTTTCATGTTATCTGTTCTCTTTTTGAGCGTGGCAGTCAACATGCTTACAAAGAAGATTGTGCTGTGGGTGAGGTGGGTGGGATCGCAGTGGGATGAGGGTGACACCCGCTAGTTTAAGTTAGGGGAAAAACAACAAACAAGTTGGTTTCTCTATTTCAGAGCAGAGGGAAATCTAAATCATTTGAGAAACGCACCCTCTGCGCTGCGTGCCAAAAACAAGATGGGTGGGTCTAGCAGAATATGGGAGAGAGGGCATTTCAATTTCCTCCAAAGGGGAGATAACAGATCAGCTTTCTCGTTTGTCATGGAAACCTTTTGTCAACCCAGTAACAATGACGTCAAGGTGGCAGTGGCACAGAGGCTGGGTTAGTTAATGCAGCACACACCTGTTGAACTGCCAGAGGGGAAGGTATGTTGGCTTTTACATTTTCTGCCCCTGATTCCAAACGACTTCGGTGAAGGTTTAAAAAGTGTTATTCAAGTCCCAGGGCAGTTTTCCTGAGCTGTAGCAGATTCCTGCTGTGAGCAGGTGGTGCTGGAGCTTTCACTCATGGAGAAATCCTGCTAAAAGGCATTTACTCGAGCAGTGCCATTCCCTCCTCTTTTGTGTATCCTTTTAGAGGGTGAGGAGAGCAGACTTCTACAGAAGAACAGCACCAAATTCCTTCAGTCTGTTCCCTTTGCTTGGGAGGAAAGGCTCTGCTGATGTTTACCAAAGGAGATTTTTAGAAACACTTCTATAAAAAGAGAACCACAAATTTAGTATGCCAGATCTATAGCTGTAGATGTATAGCATTACACTGTAGCCCATTTTTGGAATGAAAGTTCTCCTGCCTGTTTCTCCGGTGGGTGCTATGCTTTTGTGTTCAGTGTTGTTGACTGGCTATTTTTTCATTTGTAAAGTGAGATTAGATCACTTTTCCACTTCATTCGGTGTTGCTTCTGTGACTACCTTCCCATTTTTAGTAATCAAAAAATTCTTTAACAATTCCTTAGAAATAAGCTTACTTCTTTTCATGAGAAAATGTGTAAACAGGGAAAGCACTCCATCTTTTCTGCACTGCTGGTGATTACCAGCAAAATCACAGAAGTTGTGTTTGCAGAAGACTTTGAATCAATTAAAGTGTTGCACTGTGTCAGTAGTCGATGCAGGTTCTGTTACTATGAGTAAAACATGAATTTACATTAGTTGCATTTCTTGTCTGTGGTAACACATGATAATTCTCTTAAATTAGAGTGTGCCCTTGTTATTGCTAAACAATATGCATGATACAGAATATTTCCTGTCATATAGCTTGAAAGAGGAGAAGTAGAACCTATTATAGGGATGATGAGTCAAATTATATCAGGTTGCAAAGTAGAATTAAGGCTGAGAAAAAGAATGGCATAAAATGACATAAAGGGATCAAAAAAGGAAAATGGAGTCAACCAGTGTAAATGACATCTATTGTACAATTAGAATCCAACTGTATGTAGTGGTGCCAGTGAGTTGTAGAAATTTTTGCAAAGGAACCGTCTGGGATTATAACTGTCCAAATAGCCAATGTTGATAACCCATGGTATCCTAATGGAGATGGATGATGTCAAATGGCTGCCGAGTTTCAAGGAGGTAGAAATAATAAAACTGGGTGATAAATGTTGTTTTCTGTAGAACATGAAATTGTCCTTCATATGAAAGAAATAAGGTTTAGCAACATTAGTATTGTTGCCACTGTGGTATGAGTAAATACTCCGGAGGTACCTGTGAAGAACTATAATTCTCTTTGGCTTCAGTTTGGAAAATGTTGTACACTCATCTATATTTTTTCTTTGCACTCATTACTGGTGATTTCAGCCTGACAGAAAGGTATTTCATGTGATCTAAAGTCTCTGTAGTGTCATTCAATTTTATTTGTGACTTTCTCACTGGAAGACCAGAAAAAGGCATTATAGACATTTTGAAATAAAACTCTTCCTAAGTTCTCACTACCACTGGTAGGTTACCTGCCCCCGGCAGGGAAGGGGCCAGTCTCAGAGACTGGCACATCTCCTGCTGCCACCTCTCAGCGAGCTGCAAGTGCCCCTCTGCCCCTGCCCTCTGTGGGGAGCAGCAGGAGCAGGGCAGTGGGAAAGGCTGTCCTTGGGGAGCCCAGGAGCGTCTCAGCTCAGGAGGGGAGGAGATGGCCTGTTGCTGCTGCAGCTGGGCAGTGATGTGCCAGTGAACAAATCCTCTGTCTGTCTCCCAAGAGTAAGCCTGCCTCTGAGTATGGTGTCCCCTGAGTTTTCTCTCTTTCCTGCAGGGGCTTTTCAGACTCTTTTCAGACTCTCTTTGGGTTTTTTCCCATGCCTCAATGGGAATATTGCTGTTAAAAATACCTTTGGTATAGGAGAGAGGCAAATTCATTTATCTGCACCTTGGATCAATCCAGACATTAGTTACAGTACAATACAGAGCGTTGTGATAAAGGGTCCTTTTTTTGCTGGAGGGACAGAAAAGGAACCCAGAAAGAAAAGAAGGAAACAGTGCAGGCTGTGATAAGTTAGGTACATGCCCTTAACAGGGTCACTACTTACTAACGCCTTGTGAACCCTGAGAAGGAAAGATGGTTTACATTGTGTTTTCATTGTTTTCTTACAGAAATTTATCATTGAAAGAGCCACCACCTCATAACCATAGTGTTAGGTGTGGTGATGCAACAATAAATTCCTATTTCATGCTGTAAAGGCTAATTCATTCTCTCCTACTTCAAGCATGTTTTCCCTCAACTTAGGACTCATACTGGCAAACAGAGCATTACGGCAGTTTCTTCTTAAGATTGGGTGGGTATTAATGAGGTTTGAACACACAGCTCTGCTACTGTATTGCCAGGGATAGAGGAAATTGCTTACTTATTATTTATCATTCCTTTTTTATGAAAGGAAACAGATGTTTATGCCGGAAGTCTTACAGCATAGATGATGTAATAGTGAATTCAAAGAACAGAATTCGTTAAGGGAGCATAATTCTGTGACTGAAAAAGGAAATATTCAGCCAAGGAAGTACACTGTTGGATATTCAGGTTAAGTAGGTGGGATAATACCATGTTAATTGCTACAAGCACAAGCATGGCAGGCAGGCTGCGGACGTAAGAGTAATAAGAAGTGGAGTTGAAGCAAGTGCAGCAAAGGTTAATGGTTTTTTTCCTTAATTTTAGCATTCTCCAGTATGCAGTTTTAGCATCTGATCTCAAAGTGAATTAAAGTTGTGTATGGGAATTGCTCAGTTTCATTACAAGGTTGTTTATCAACCTGGCTGGTTATCGCTGGTATTCACCATCTTCCTTTGTTTAGCCCCAGGCCCCTGTGTTGCCATCTGTCCTCCATTGCTGCAGCCCCAGTTCTCCCACAGCCCTATTCCTTTCCAGTGCCTCTATCCCTCCATGCATGGGCTCCCGTTGTCCGTCTCTCGTGAACCTAGGATGCCACAAAACGCCTTGCCATTCAAGCTGAAATAAAACAACTCAGAGCCACTGTCAAACACCACAGATTCACTGTCTTTCTGAAAGAGAATTTCTTACAGTTTATCCTTTTTTTTTTTTTCCCCTAGTTACTAGCAGAAAATCAAATGTGGTTCCCCTGAGCATATATCTTTATATCTGCCAATTAAGGATAAGATGGAGATTTAGTCAAGGATTTGCAAAAGAAACCCAAAGGAAGCAGTGTCCAATTCACACTGAACTTCACTGACTTCAGGCTCTGTCCCTTCCCAGCAGCAGCTCTGGAGCTGAGCTGCCCTGGACGTGTCCTCCACATGGCTTTAGAGACACACTGGATATGCTAATGACAAACATTAAATCTACTTGGATCGTAGCCTGAAAATGTTATACTTGGCTACCAAAATCTTTTGGTTTTTCCTGGACACTCTTGCATTACACGTCAAATATCCTGAGGATGTTTTAAGCTCAGGTCATAGCACCTTCTTCTGCCAACATTGAGTGCAAAAGAGAAATGCGGTTTTAAGGAACAAAAGAGCACATGTATGAGTGTTGTGGATAAACATAGACTCTGTGTTTCACTCTGTGAAAATTGAGGCCTCCATACTGGCTGAATTGAGTCTAGGAAGAACAGAAATGAACATATTCATCTGGGAACAATTTACATATAACAGTAATTGCACAAGCCAGAGTGTTGTATTGGAAGTGTCTTCAGGGAAAGAAATTAAGCAGGAGCTGGGAATGTGCTTATCAATAGACCTTATTATTCTGCTCAACCTTTGATAAATGAACCTAGCAAGTTCTTTCAGGCTCCTCTCAATCTTCTACTTGTTTGTGCTGCATTTCATTGATTCATATTTAGCCCTCCCTGATAATGTGACATGACAGCAAATGTAAATGACAGAGTCAATGAGCATTTCCTTTCAGTTGAAAGAAAGCAAGTGAGATCAACTATCAAACTCCTTGGATTTATGTTCTTTGAAATAGAGTTTATTACCTTGTTAGAAACTAAAACAAAACACACCCCCAAAAAAGTATGCAACCATTTTTTATTATTGTAGTTAAAGAAGAAAATTTTATTGGAGGAGTGTCCTTTGGGCATGCTTCAGTCAACTCTCTCAAACAGAGTGGCCAAAAATGATAAAATTCAAAACCTGCGGCTGCTGGTTCCTTTGGGAGTCACATTACAGTAGTACAAGCAACAATCTTTCATTTTAGAAGAGAAGCATATGACTGCAGCCAAAGGCCTTTCAATGCTATTTTAGGTAAGCTGATCTTCAGAAAGGCCATTGTAATCTCTTGTGCTGCTCAGGTTTTAGGCGATATTTTCATTTCATAATGCTGTTTCTGTGTCCACTGAAAACATCTGCTCAGACGTGCCAGGCTCGATGGTGCACACTGTTACATCACTTGGCAAGTGAGGTCACCTCAAGTAAATGGCAGTATTATGGGGAAGGGAACGAAAACCCCGGGATTTAACTGTTGGGACTCAAGCTGCAACCCATCATGGGCTGAAGATCCTGCAGCAATGCTGGAAAGGCTCAGAGGGTGCAATGGGCAAGGCAAGCGATAGGGAGGACTCAAACACAAGTGATCATCTCTCCCAAGTTCCCTTTTCCTCCATGCCAAACACCATCTGAGGGTATTGGCATGCAACAGTTTTGCAAACTCTCCTACTCAAGGTCGGCTTTCCTTGGAGCAGAGGTCACCCCTGCAGCCTATCTGCAGCAGCAGCGGCCTGGTGTCATGGGCTGACATCCCTGCCTGCTCTTCAGGTTTTTCTTCCTTTTGGCTCTGTTTCCTGGAGGAAGTGGTTTACAGGAGGAAACAGCCAAAAGGAAGAAAAACCTGAAGAGCAGGCAGGGATGTCAACCCATGACACTTGGGTTTATGTGGTGATTAATGGCAGCGCTGAGCTGAGGCAGAACATTAGGATGCCCTCAGCCATCACACATTCTTTCAGCCTGAAGCCTGCCTGGCACCAGCACCTTCTAACAGTCATGTCGGTCACATGCGCTGGTTTTTGTAGGGTGTACTAAATCCCTCTGAAAATCCACTGTCTTCAGTGTGACACTTGCAGGGGGAAAAGGGGCAGGAAAATGTGCCAGCCAGGACCAGGTCCTCCTTTAGTGGCTTGGAGATGAACACTACTCACTGTCACCATTCCTCTCAATGCATTTTCTGTGTTCACATCTGCATTTCCCTTTATGTTCTATCATACCAACCTAGTACTGAAAATCATGCAAAGCAACTTGTCCAAATGAACCTCTGAGTTAATTTTGGGCCTCAGGCCCTGATTTATAGTAACAGGACCTAGGGACCAATAATAAGGAAGAAAAATAGCAGCTATTAAATCTGTAAAAAAGGAAACGACTTGGAAATAGAGAGGGATGCCAAGCTGGTCTCTGCAGTAATGGCAGAGGGGAGTCAGGCTTACAGGACCATATGGCTTAGACTTAGTTTAAATAATCTCCTCCAATTAAAAACAAAGCCAGTTTTATGTCAAACATCTGTTCTGTGAATTCATCAATTTGGGCAAAAAAACCATCAGGGGATATTTTAAGTACTTCATCGTGGTTTTGGTTTCTCTGTGCAGATCCTCACCCATTTTGAGAGACTAATATCCCTGAAGGAAGACTGCTGTGGTTTTCTATGATGCTACCAGGCATCCGGGTGGGCTTTTGTGTTTCTGTGTGCTGGGCTGCCCATCCATGCTGCCTTCGGATATCCAGCATTCATTGTAGGGGGTGTGTTTTAGGATAGTCCAGAGCATCTGAGGCAGGTCAGTGAAGGTCAGCAGAGTGTCTGCTGGAAGCTGGGCACAGCTGTCACTGGAGAGGGTATCTATCTGATGTAATCAGTCTCATTTGTGTCTAAACTAAAGTGGTACTTGGCTACTAAATCCTGATTCCTGCACGCTGGCAGAGGTGAGGAAGAGAATATAAGAATATCCCTTTTCTGCCTTCAAGCCCTCACTTCTTGTAGTAGGACCAGGAAAACATAGCTTTGAAGCAATCTACTTCTTGTCTTGGAAATGTCTGCTTTTTGCTTGACAAGGGGAGGGAGATCTCTTGCAGGTATTGTTTGAAATTATATCACTTTTCCTAAGTCCATTAAAAGCATAACTGTGCAGGCAGCAATGTACCTGTTTAAAACAATTATCCGGATTATAAGGGAAGTATAACCTGGGGATATGTGTATTAAGCAAATCTGGTCTAGTGTACAAACTGAGATTTACTTTGTTCTAAAGCATCCCTAGGTGACCTTATTGTGCTTTTTTTTAATGTATTGTTCTATCATTTGTTCCCTTCCCAAGAGGGTATCTGAGGTTTCTCCTCTGGTTACTGTGAACCCTTGTTCACAGTTCTTCAGGTAACTGTTTTCCTTTTGGTGTAGTTTAAAAGCTGAGGTGGTTAATTAAGGACCTAATTATTTCCTGATGTTGCTTTCAGGGAATCTGTAGGTTCCTTGCTGAGAAACAAATCGTGGGGGTCATACTCAGCTGGGAGCACGTGTGGAGGGAGCAAGGCTTCTGCAAGATGTTTTGGTTTCTCCCTTACAATTTTGCTCAGGGCAGAATGCCCCAGTTAGATAAAGACAGATGTGCACGTAACCCACCCTTTGCAAGGGCTCATTTCCATTGTGTTTCTAAAGCTTCTATGAGACTCAAATCCTCCTTTTCCACCAGTACCAGGTATGTGATGCCGGCGGCTAGGTTTCTATTTTAAACTCATCAGCTGTGAAGAAGACTTTTACTGTGCACACTTGCCTCTGCTGCTTATACCTGAAGGTATTTCACAAAGTTCCTGGCCAGAATACATGATCAGATTTTGTGTACTTGCTAGGAGTGTCTCAGGAGTTGGTGTCTGATGAATCATCTGTGACTGGAACCCTTGATCCCCTGGTTCAAAATTGTGCCAAACATGAAAGAAAACAGCTAGTCAGCTCCCTGATTGCAGTCTGTTCTTGCATTTTGATTAAGACTGGGTTGGCTTAGAACATCTTGTGGCTACAAAAGACAGCAGGTAGGGTTTACCTTGGAGGGTTTCAGCCATCTGCCTTGCTCACCCTCCAAAACCAAAGGGTTTTGGAGCCAGATGTTCTGGCTATGTGTCACTGAGGAGCACACATGATGTCTGCTCCATTTTGTGCTTCTCCAAGGAAGGGAAAGGAATGGAATTTGGGTACCAGCTCTCTAAGCCAAATGCCATGAGGAAACCTTCAGATCAAACACAGGCATGCTCTGGTTCAATTTGTTGAGTGAAACAAAGTGAATCTGGTTGTCTTTATCTTCAAAAGCATTTTTTATAGCTAGAAATGCTGTTTCATTTGGATCGACTTTAGTCTTACTTTCTGGAAGAAAGGCTCCAGAAATAATTCAGACAGCTCCATTCAATCTGTTCTGCAGATGTCAGCATATGCCAGAGTCCAAAATCCAGCACAGTCAGGATATGGTCGTCTAGTAGGGACTCCAGCAAGAGATGCTGGAAAGGTATGTGCTATTTGAGACCATAACACCAGATTTCCTTTCCTTTAGCATATTTACATGTCCCGTGTGCCATCTGTGTCTTTTCTTCCTGCTGTGGAATAACTTGCTATGTCTCTGTTTATAATGCTGCACATCCAGATGCCTCTGGAAGAACAAAGGTGGTACCTTTGGCCCACTGGATGTCACCATTATCCCAGCCGTGCGTTTGATTAATTGCCTAAATATAAACAGACCTCCCCCTGAAGCTGAAGCACTGTTCCTCTCTGTTCAGTCAGACAAAACAGAAAGAGTGGGAAGCACCAGCTCCATCTTAATGGAAGATGAGTGGTGGGGCCTGAGGACTAGGAAGGACTCGGAGGAGTCAGGCATTCTCCACTGATTTTTCAATTCAGAGCAATTCAGTCCAGAGCAATGCTACTGACTGTAGTAGGTTATTCCTGGTTTGCCCATAGCTCCCGAAATACCGCCTGTCCCCACAGAAACAGCCCTGGACAGATGCAGCAAAGCATTCACCGGCATTGCCAGAGCTCACAGCTCAGCGTCCTTCAGAGCTGAGAGGCTTTAGAGTGAGAAACATGGGTGACTCAGAGTTCACACACCAAACAGAGCCTGTTATAGAGTAAAAAAACTAAAACAATTCTCTAGCACTGGAATTCCTCAAAGGCTTTTTCTGAATTTGATCGCTCACTCTCTAACCTCCCAGTAAAAAGAAAATCTCTATGAAATAACAGAAATTTTAACAAAGAACTCTGCAGGGGATAAGATTTCTCGTGTCCACCCCCCAGCTAAAGTGACAGCTCCTGGATTTATTTCAGTGCAGACAGAACCAACATCTAAGTGGTTTTATTCACTTTTTTTAATCTCTTGATAAGAATGCAAATCCCATTCTTGCTCCTACTGCCTCTCTCACCCTCTTGAAATAGGCTGTTTATGGTGACTAAATGCTTCTATTCAAAACTGGCTTTCATCCAAAACCAGACAGGCAGAAAGCCTAAAAGCAACAGAAAACTAGCAATTTATATTAGGCCGTAGCGCTGCACCACACAAAATGCTTTGTTTAAACTAGCCGAGCTCTGTGTCCTCTTGAATAGATGTAAATAACCAGCTCGGATTTCCACAACGATGTTGGCATATTTCAAAACACTTAAACAGACTTCAGACACCCACGTCCCAAATACCTGCTCAGCCTGGTGGAGAGCTAACCGTGTCCACTTTACTTCCACCTGGAGTGGATCGAGTACTATTTAAGATCTATTTTAGGGATCTGTTTGAGGGAAGGAAGGACAGCCTGTGACCTGGTAGGTGTTTTCCATCTGCACTATGATGATAAATATGCCTCTGGTGTTCAGCCTTCCTTCCTCTGGCTGCTGCTTTGTGGCTGAAAATGAAACAGGTGCGCAGTGACCATGCACGCACACTGTGACTTACTAAGGACGATCTCATGGTAATCCTGCACTGGTCAGTGCCTGCTGGTTGCTGGAGCTGAGCTGGCTCCTGTTCTTGGAGCAGCCTGCACGCCCCCACAGCAGGATGTGACAATGCCTGGGATCATTTTGGTTGCTTGTACTTCACCCTCCTGCGGCTGACAGGCACTCGGGTGGGTGTTCCCAGGAGCAGAAAGGCTCATGTGAGTGACAAAGCTCTTTCCCCTGAGTCTGTGTCTGACATAAACTGCTCACATCGATGCTCTGAGGTTTGTGAGCAGTGTCCTGCAGGAGAGAGGGGAGTTTCCAGTGGCTGCAGCTGGGTCCCTGCCTGCACTCGGGAGTGCGCAGGGCTCCACTCTAGCTCAGATATGGTCATTGGATTAGAACATCCTAATGAAAACATTTACACAGTTAGTGCACAGTGATGTTTTCTAGCCCAGGAACACGAGAAGGCAGAGGATGGGAGATGGTTTGCTGATGGCAGGCACTGTGGAGACAGGCTGGGGCTCCTGCCAGCTTCTCTCAGGACATGCAGCACATTCGCTTCAGGCAGCTTGAGGCCCTCTTGCTTCCTCATTGCATTTTGCTAATTGCTTCTACCATTTCATTTTTTCCTGATTTTAAGGCTGTTGCTTGCTGTGTAATTTGTTAGATCTGTCCCTGTGTCAGATCTTCCAGTTATGCCTTGTGCTCTGCAAAGGCATGTTGCATTGTTATTTTTATTTTAATGTGTCTTGTTGTGCCATATACAAGTTAGAGTGCTGTCTGGGTTCTAAATATATCCAGTCAGTGGCTTTCATGGTGGTTTTAATCACAGGAATAATAAAAGTGAATGTTACATCTTAAAAAATGAAGCCATTTACCTGTGAAGTTCAACCTTAAGGGCATTCTCTATTTTCTTTCCAAAACAAGTGGAATTTGTGAGAAACCGTAGTCCATCTGTATTCCTATTTCCATGCTCCAGCAAAGAGAGAATCATGATATACTTCTCTAAAGCTGAAAAATCATTCTCTGAAAACAAATTAGGTACTTAACAGCTTGAGTGATCACTTAGTAGGTGAAATGATTTCTGTCATCGGGAATTAGATGTATTTGCATTATTCCTCAGTGGCTTACAAATTGTATATATATTAGTATATAATAAGTTTTCCGGAGAGATTACTTTGCTGTGGGTTAATTTGGTAAGAAAATGTTCTTTGTGGTGTGGTGGTATGTAAGACTCCGAACAGGCCTGGGAAATACTTGGAAGTCCTTGGGCAAAAGGAAGGAGCTCCTTTTCTGTTCTTTGGAGCTGGCACCTCAAAAGGATCTATGGGCCCTGCCTGAGCTAACTGCTTGTACCTGCCAGCTGCACCTACCCGGAAAAGGGAAACTGCTTAATTCCACCTGCCAAAGAGGGGCTCTTTCCCTGAAAATGTGTTATTTTAGCACTGGCTCCAGCCAGTCAGTTGGAGCATTTGGAAACCCTGTCCACATTTCCATCCAGCGGATACTTAAGGAGCAGATTATGTAAATTCGTGTGGCTTCAGGGATATTCAGGCCTCCTGGGAGCTGAGGGAAGTGAGCTCCCTTCCTCACACATCAAAGGTATGGTCTGAAGCTGCTGGGGCAAGAATCTCCCCTGCTGAGGAAGAACTTGATCCTGCCAGGTGCCCAGGAGCTCCTCCAGGGTTTGATTATTTCCAGTTCTCATTATATTAAATTTCTGTTTTTAATGAATCAAAGAAAACAGGCACACAGAGCTGGATGGTACCCGAGGGTCACAGAGCACACCTGCCTCCTCTGGGATAACATTTACAGGTGTTGCCCAAATTGAAGCATCTGTTTGTGTCACAGATGTTTAGTTAGTCTGGAAGGGATGACAAGGCCTGCCATAAACTGATGTTAGGTCAGCTGCCCCTCAGCCCCCAGTGAGGAGGGCAGGGAGCAGGGAGCTGCTTAGAGCAGCACTTCCCAGGCTGGTGCTCCCTGGGAAGTGCCTTGTTTGTCCCAAGCTCTCCCAGGTGTCATCTTAACCAGGCCTTTTTCCCTGGAATATTTCCAGGCTGTTTCACCTTTCCTGCTTAAGCAATAAAAATTCCTTCTTTTTCAAAATTCAATCTGAACCATCTGAAAAAAAAAATTAATATTCTGTAACATCTTCTGCCCATACCATTGAAAGCAGTGAGTCCGGGAATCCTGTCTGAACCAGCTGCTTCATGCCCAGACACTACACCTCATTCTTAGATAAGCACCTCGAAGACAAGCAAGAGTTAATTCTTTATAGAAAATCCAGTTGCTGTGTGATGG
Organism: Mystacornis crossleyi; assembly: GCA_013400655.1. NCBI lineage: Eukaryota > Metazoa > Chordata > Aves > Passeriformes > Timaliidae > Mystacornis > Mystacornis crossleyi. The sequence continues at coordinate 113,107 of VYZQ01006577.1, read as the reverse complement.
CAAACACGGACACCTAGTGGTACTCCGGGACAAGGCATGGAATGCTCTAAACAGCTCTCAGGGAGAGAAGCTGATACAGCAGAGTACTTGTTCACACTTTCCCCTAAAAGAAGGAGAAATTTGATTATTTTCAGAGCAGATATTGTAGATAGCATAATTTGGGGAACAGAAGGTTTACTTAGCATGGAATAGTGGAAGAACTGGGAGAAATTCATCTCTTTTGGTAAGATATGTCTATGTATTTAGCAAGAAATAATCATGTTTTTTCTTCGTGTCTTAAATATCCCACACCATGCCAAATCATATACCATACTGGATCAGGAAGATTTTCTGCTCTTCAAATTATTCCACAGCAAAGAAACCTCAGCAAATATTATGGCAATATCTCATCCTTACCATCCCTGTAAATGTCTGTACTCCAGTTACGGGGAGACTGTCAGCATGACGAGTGGTGGGTGTGCTGATAAACTGCCCAACTAGGTGCTACACTGACCTCTTGTGCACCTCCATCAATGCACTGAGCTCTTTCTGCCAGGATTAATGCCAGCACTTTGTCTGAATGGCCTCGAACAGCTGCCGTGGTTTGTTTGGTTTGGTTTTTTCTATTTATTTACAAATAATCTTTCAGAGAAATATTTCCTTCTTCTTCCCCAAATCTAGCATTTCGTCTACGGCAGAGACACAGGACAGGTGAGAACCAGTCCTTGTCCACTGATCCCTTTCTGTAATTGTGAATATCACCCCTGTGAGTGGGATTTCTTTCACATCTGCATTGGACACAAAAACCCCTATGCCACTGAGTGGGGAGACAGGCTGTTCCCTTGGGAGTGTGTATTCAGGGCTGCTTGGGCTGAGATAAGGGATTTTGAGATTGTACCAGCTCAAAAATGAAGTCTGTAGAGATGTGTGTGCTCTCCTCGAGGACTCCCCCATTCCAGCTGAAAAGCAGATCCCAGTTTTTACTGCTTTCACAATTACTCAGCATCTGACAAGATTTCTTCCAATTCAGTTGGATTTACATGTTGTTCATTTAAAATCATTGTATATTAGCCTTGGTTTCAGCTTCATACCCTAGGAAAATAAAGTTTATAGTATTATGCTTGTTTACTATTCTCATCTTAATAACTTTTGAATCAGAGAACTAATTTCTATCAAAATTTCTATCAAATTCGACACTGCATCCCAAAGATTCCTGCATCCCTCAGAAAAGCAGGCAGTACACAGGACAAAGAAGGAGGGCCCCTAACAACAGGCAGACAGCAAGAAATCCACATTGCAGAGGAGCATTAAGAAAGATTCCTCAGGCCAGAAAAACTTAGATTTGTTCTCACACGTTTTTAGACATGCAAGAATCCAACTCTGAGATCCAATTATGTTAGAAAAACCCCAAGCTTTGTTAAAAACAAATCTGTATAATCACGTCTTCTGTTTGTACACACAAGTGCTTATATTCCGTGTCCCTGGCAATACAGAGACTGATTACACAGGGACCAGTGTTGTTCTTCAATAGTCACAGGGTGTAAGGCTGAAGGAAAGCAGCAGTTCCAGCACTCAGTACGGAAGTAAAAGGATACATTTATTCCTAGGTACAAATCCTGAAAGTCAGCATATAATCAATCACTCTGCGTTTATATATTTACACCTCTGGGTTCCATTGGAGAGCATGGGAGGAGCTTTTCTGATCCACCCCATCAGGATATCCGAATCTCCCAAGAGATCCCTAGAGCAATTTTGGGAAGATGAGGGTATGTTTCTTGTTTTCCAAGAAAAGTGAAGCTGTTTCCTCACTACACTGGTGGCAAGTGGGAGTGTGTCTCACTCATGCTGTAGAGGGATGAGCTGGAATTTGTCCCACCATGAGGCACATGTGAGCACTGAGACAGCCTGGGCTATTGCCAGTGACCCCAGAAATTAAAGCAACAAAAATCCCCCAGGGTTTCTGATGGACACTCACAGCTAGAAAATTCACAGCTCAGGAACTCCCCCACAGCTAGCATTCACAAGGTTACTGGGTGGGTAGCTTTGGTGTCTCACTTCAGCCCAGCAAAATCAATAAGAAGTAAAGGAAACCAGGGCCACAACATGTTGAACTTTGACAGAACAAATTATTAACTTGGCTTCTAAGGAACACATATCCTGTCTTTGCCAGTGTAAATATGATGCAAAGATGATTGCTTTCATCCTACCCTTGCTAACGTCTATTCCTTTTCTTTTTTTTTTTTTTTTCCTGTTGAACCTGGGCAGTTGTCTGGAGGGTGTGAACTAACTGTGGTGCTCCAGGACTTTACAGCGGGCCACAGCAGCGAGCTGAGCATTCAGGTGGGGCAGACAGTGGAGCTGCTGGAGAGGCCGAGTGAGAGGCCAGGCTGGTGTTTGGTCCGGACCACGGAGCGGAGCCCACCGCAGGAGGGTCTGGTCCCCAGCAGCGCTCTCTGCATTTCCCATTCCCGCAGCAGCGTGGAGATGGATTGCTTCTTCCCTTCAGGAAAAGGTAGGCAACAGTCCAGCTGGTTTAAGGCTGTTTTGGGTTTTCCCTTTCGTATCATGTAAGTGCCAAGTTGCTTGGGCTGCTCCTGCAGTTGGTGAGTAAAAGACTGTTCAGTCCTCGGTGAGTTTTGTTCCCAGGTCCCTGTGAACGGGCACAGCACTAGCCTGACTCCGTGTCCGTGAATCAATGTTTGTACATGTGCGTCTTTTGCTATGTGGTAATCATTGTCTTGAGACATTGGATAAAAATAAGATCTTTAAACAACAGCAGGCCTGTTTTCAGTGCCTAAAAGGCCTAGAAGGAGGGAAAGCCATGCTGTCTATACACCCAGGATGCCCCAAATTGTGGATATGTTATTATATGACTACCAAAGTGCACACTGGTTCATGTTATTTTAGTATATCCCATCTGTAATTGCAAAGAGGCCACCAGTGAGTACTGGTACACTCTACTACCTTGTGAAGTGGAGACATCGTGTGTAATGGCACAGTACAATGGGGAAAGAATTCTTTACAATCAATGCGGGACAGAACACATCACTGGTATTATCCTGAGAGCTTGGGCTTCACTCACAGTGAATGGTGAAATATTGTTCGTCTCTGTGGTGTCTGTGGCCTCTTTAGTTGCTGTTCTGTTCTGAGCGATGTGTGTCCCCATCCATGTAAACAGGCTTAGGAGACGCTCCAGACTGATAGACCAGGGTTGGTTCAGCTCAGTGTGGACAGAGCAGGTCTCCTTTTGGCTGTGGCCCCACTTCTGAACATGCACAACGCAAGTATGGTCCAGGGAGGAAAGGCTCCTATCATCCCTCTCCCGACTGGAAGCTGGCAACCTGAACTGTCTTTTTAAATCCTTTTTCCACTCAGCATAAAGAGAAATAGAATTTGATCCATTGTTGCTTGAGCAAGTCAGGCTTGGTGTTTTTGTTTGTTTGGAGAGGAAGCACTGAAACTGAGCTGTAGTTTGTGCTCACTCCCTGCCTGCACTCCCACTGCGGAGGCTGGGAGCGGGACACATGCCCAGGACAGAGCAGTGCTGTAGGGCCAGAGTCTGCTCTCAGAGTTTCCCTTCAAGAGGATCTGATCCAAACCCGGGGGAGGAGAGCCTAGCTTCTTTCAGATTTGATCCCCTCAGCTGTCAGCTCTGTCTGCAGTGTGAACTCCAAACTCCTCATGCACTTCTTAGACGTGCTGCCACCTCTTCTCCCTGCTGCATTCGCGGGGCCCTGCCCTGCTGCTGCAGCCACGGGAGCCTGTCCTGGCCCTCAGCTGAGAAGTGCTGCAGTTGCTTACATGCAAATTATCTATGCATTAGGAAAGGTGAAGCTGAAAATCAGCCTGGTCTGTGTAAGAGCAGTCACTGGCTGGCATGACTCACAGAAAGCTGGGGACGTGTCTGCTGAGTGCATGGTCCAGCAGCTGGGCTTGTGTCCCTGCTCAGGGGCACTGTGAGACACCGCTCAAACTGCATGTGAGAGCATCAGGTTGTGGAGATTTTCCTTAAATGAAATAAAACTAAACATTGCAAAAGTAGGTTGTGAAAAGGGAGGCAGGAAGTCCTGAGGATGAAGACAGGGTGGTGCAGAGGCTGGAGGCTGGCAGGGCACGTGGGGACTCTGCTTTTGGCATGATTGTGTGAGCTTCCAGGCACAGCTGCACTGCAGGTAGGGCAGGATGGGCACCGTGCTGGGCAGTGGTTGGTGGACCAGAGCCCACTGATAGCTGGAAGCCACGAGGCTGTGTCAGCAGAGCACCAAAGCTTTGCTGTCGTGCTCTGCCTGCCTGGGGGCAGGTTTTCTCACCTAACAGGCTGCCACTGCTCCCAGGCTGGAGCTACCTCCTGGCCCAGCATCTCTGGGCAAGTGCTGAGTGAGTCTGGGGCTGGCTGGCTCCAGCCATGCATTCATGGCCTTTATTTCCTTTATATCTCTTTCCCCTTGGCCTCAGTTTTCTTCCTGCACATTCCAAAGCTGTATCAGGGAGCCTCAGATTTAATGGGATCTCCAGAAGTGCAGCTAGAAATAATAAAAATAACCACCCAATCCAGAATTTTGGCCAGAGTACAGCAAATCGGCTCTGTGTCTAATCAGTTCTCCCTCTATTAGGAAAACAGGAAATTGTTTAAACTGAATGAACAGATGCTGGGAATAAAGAAAGAGGAGTAAGTTTAAAGGGGAAAATGCAGTAGCTGCTGAAAGAGCCTGCTGGTCTCATGAGGTGCTGAAAAGCTTAGCATGACAAATGGTTTCTGACTATTTAGAGTTGTGCCCTCCTCTATATCCAGTAGCTTTAGGCACAGGTCATGTGCAGAATCCCTTGGTCCAGGCTTCTACAATTTCTTGCCCTTCTCTACAACCCGGAACGAAGGCTGGCGCATCTTAGATCAACATTAACGATGTTCCTGGTCTGCTTCAAATATGTAAACATATGCAGTTGCAGAAAAGCAGGTTAATAGCTGAATTTTACTTGCAATTACCAAGGCACATAATTCTTTGCTTTTACAAGCACTGTAATTTCAAGAACAGAAAGTACCTATACTCAAAACTTAACATTTCTAATAATAGAATTAGCCATCTATTTTAGAAACATGCAGAGTTTTGCCAAGTATCAAAACATAGTTACATCTGTATAGAGGGAAACTGCAAATTACTCTGTTTAGTCCTATTATAAGTAATGGTGCAGTATAAATGTAAATCATGGCTCACAGAAACTACCTATTGTCCTTAAAGTGAAAGAGTAAAGAAAGTAGTATGTCAGCCAACACCTGAACAGATGAAGGTTTGAAAGATTTGGTGGGATCACCAGAACATTTTGTAAAGCATCAGTGCAAATCCTCATCAAGCCTTTCTGAACAGTCTAACTGAAAGCCACTGGAAATGCAAAACCAAACTTCACAACTGATCATATGCTCTGTCTGGCTCTTCCTCACTCTTTTACACTACTCCTTTCAAAATAGGTGGTGAATTAACATAAAATATTGCAAAAGGAAAGATGTGATGTGAATATAATAGAACAAACCCAGAAGAGAACACTTCCTACCTTTTGTAATGAGATATCTGTACAGATCTCTCTTGTTGATCAGTAAGAGTGCAGAGACTTTAAGGACTGGTCTCACAGCCTTCCGTCTGACTCCTGGCTGTGTTCCTTTGGAGGATACACATTTGATTATTTCAAGACCTGACTACAGCTCAGAGCACAAGTATCCTCCTGCCTGTCCTTCCTTTCTGATGATCTGACAGTGTTTGCAATTTCCCTCTGTAAAAAGGCAAACAGGTTTCTGGGATTAACCTTTTGCAAGTGGTATACAGATGACTGAGTAAAAGGAACTTGTCTGCAGTCTCTGTTACTGGACTCCAGAATTTGCAGGATGTTTTTTTTTCTGAGTAGCTTTCCTAGGAAGGAAAAAGAAAGATCTCTGGTACTAGAAATGAAGCTCTGTTCGAACTGTGCTGCATGACTAATTACAGGAAAGCTGTGACTTTTATTTCTGTCTGTTTTACCCTGTAATTGAGCTCTAAGGTATTAAGCTATAAATTTCAAATTGAGAGAGAAACCCACTTGGATGAAAAGCAACTTAATGACCTAGCCAATATTTATTGAGCACACTGCACCAAGCATATTCCTGGTGTCAACCTGTTAACTTTGAGTGATTCCAAATTTGGATTTGGCCCATGAAACAATTAGATGAAATCTTGATCTTAGAAGTCTTTGTCTTATGACCCTTTACACAGCGTTTTTCTGTAACACTGAACACACGGGGCAATTCAAAGAGTAACAAAGGTTAGTTCTTGCAGTAATTTTAAGCAACCTCCATCACAAAAAGAAAAAGAGGGCATTAAAAAAAAGGTAGGGTTTCCTGGCATTTGTTTTGGATTGATGATACATGAGAAGAAGGTCCCATTCAGGGCCCCAAACCAGATCCTGCCCACAGGATATTTGTGTCTGGTGCATATCTCTGGAGGAGATGAGAAATATATTTTTTTAAGATACTATGCAAACATTTTGCTGTGCAGGCTGGAGGCCACTTAACAGCAGGGCTTTGGTGGCAGTGGTGAGTCCTTGTACCAGAACAAACCGAGAAATAGCTGTATCTCTTTCAGCGGAAGAGGAAACACAGATCTCGCGCGGTGTGTGTTAGCAGGGTGCCAATCTTGTCTGTGCTTCCCAGATGGGTCACTTTGTCCTGGTGGGTCACTGGGAGAGCACCAGACTTTGGGCAGGAGGGACAAGAGTTTTGGTGCTGCCCCAGTCACAGCTCACGTGTTTGGGGGTCACCTGCAGCCTGAGAGAGCCTGGGGCTGGTAGGTGCCATGGCAGGCTGGAATAGGACAGCAGGAAGCGGAATAAGAATTTAACAAGGGTGGTGAGAAGAGTGGTATCAATGAAAAAGAGGTCACACTGAGACCTCCATTTTGGGAACTTCTCCATGGGAGAAAGAGCAGGTCATTTAATGCATTAGTGTGCAAAGCTGGTGAGACTAATCCAGCTCTTGCCATGTTTGAAAGACTCTTTCCTCCAGGTCCTGATCTCAGAAGAATCATCTGTGGAGGGAAAAGCATAATTGTTTCTTCCCACGTCTCTGTTTTTTAAGAACATCTTGGGTTTTAGTGAGGGAAAAGAGTCTAGGCTGCTTTTTTTATATCCCTGTTCCTGTTGAGCTTTGAATTGCGATCTGCATTGGCTCACGCGCTTTCTCAGTTGTGTTTTAAACAAATCTCTGCTGCAAACATATTTGATGGTAATGATTCCTGATGTCCCTGAGGAGCTGTGTGAGGACAATTCAGAAGTTTTAGTGCTGTGAATTAAACCTTCATTTGTCCTTGTGGAGGCTGAGAAATTGTTTTTGTTTTTGAAAGTCTTAATGAAGAACGGTCGATTAAAATGTTTGTAAGGCTCTGAACTACAGGAAACATTTCATTAGGTAACACAGTTGATTTAACTGATACGTAAGCTGGTCATGGGGTTTCTATTAAACAAACAATGTTCAGGCTCCCATTGTCAACATAAATATGCGATATTTAAATAAAAAAATAAGTCACTTCTGTTCCTAATACTGATCCAACAGGGATGTTCAGAGTCAAAATTTTGTAGTGTAGGCTGTCTTTCAAGAGAGGTCATGTGGACCCCTTCTGCTGGCATTAAGGATGCCTCATGGCATCTCTGTTACAAGTTCAAGACATAGCTTACATAGAAAAATCACATCAGAAAATGTTCATTTTCACTCCTTTCTGGTTATGATAGAGCAGCTGGAACAAGTCAGTCACCAGCATGGTGGGACACGGCAGCTCTGTGTGCTGGCACCAAGGCCTGCCACAGCCCAGCTCAGGGCTGCTGCTCTGCCTCAGAATCCAAGTGTGACTCCATGCAGCTGTGAAAGGAATGGGAAAATAAAGATGAAAGAATTCAAAACCACTTTGCTATTTCAGTCAGGTCACCCTTTCCCTTGTTTTTTCTCTACTGAGTCTTCTTCTCTCTCATCAAACAGTGTCTGTCTGCCTTCACTTTGATGGCCCTTCTCAGTTCTCCCCATCACCTCGCTCCTTTCTACCTCAGTGGGCAGTGTCTGCCACAGAGCTGGAGAGCTGGTGATGCCTGGCTCCCCTCCCTACTGCTCTATTTTGATCCCACACTTCTGTGCTTTCTCCTATTTCACAGTCGCCCTGTAGAAGAACTCAGACACCCATAAAGTATCCGTCCTTAGTGTTATCCAAGCTTATACCTTCTCCTGGCCTCAGTTATCTCCAAAATAATAAAAAATAAAGAAATATTTAGCAATATGGGTGATGAGATCTGATTTTCATTGTGTCTAAGAGGTGGGCCAAGTCAAGGCTGAGAGGATGAACCGTACCTGTGTAGGGGGATTCATATCACTATGCCTCTATCTCTACCAGGGATTTTACCTGATGGGTACATAAAGAAAACAAAACTATACTGAAAAATCCTTGGGAAATACGTGTCCTCCACTACAAGTCACAGGCACAGCTGGTATGCAGGCTGTGGGAGCTGTGCTCTCAAGGTGCAGGTAGTGTGCAGGCTGTTGGAGCCACACTCCCATGGCTTGTGAATAGCCCTGTTTCACTGACGTGGTATTTCTGTTTCGTTACTCTTTATTTTCAGTATGGCATCACTAGATATTAACACCTACGTTCAGCCATGGGGATTTGTTTAGGACATACCAGGTACCAGTAAAGTCACTTATATTATTATTATAAAGTCACTTTATTGCTTCAGCTTCTTTCAGCTCCAGTTACCTAGTCAAAACAAAAGGCCTCTAGTACTTTATCTGGAACTTTATTTTTGTGGAGAAGGACAATTTTGATGAATGCTTTGATAAAACAGGAAAGGCTATTTTGGGGGAAGTTGCTTTGCTTTTGTACAGTGGATTTTTTATTTTTTAAACACAGGATTCTTTGTTTAAAAGAGAGAAGGCCTGCAAATTTTCTTGTTTACTTTGCCTTTGCTTTCCCTTCTGACAGGGGGTAAAATTTATCTACCTAGTCGCTGTCAGCTTAACCCCAAATTTCACTGTACAGTGTCTATGCTGATCTTATCACTGGAAAAAAAATTGAGGGAATTTAAAATGCTGTGGACCACTGAGAGTCACCAAGAATGCCAAAGGGTTCAGCACCTGATCTGGCAAGGAAAATGTGGAGAAACTCAGTAGTGGTATGCCTCTCTGTGTCAGGCTCAGGACCACAGCTCCTTGCACAGCCCCTAGAGAAGACCAGGATCATAAATTCCCCATGCCCTCCTGGTTCTCCTGTCTGCCTTCCCAGCCTGCTTTCCACACCTAGGTTAAGCCAACCCAGATGTATCTCTTTTGCTATCCTGCAGAGAAGTGAGAACCTCCCTCCTCAGCTGCAGCTCATGAAGGGGAGGTCCCAGCTGGCCCCCGGCTGCTCAGGTGATGGGTGAGTGGGTAGCCACAGCCCTCTCCTGGCCCCACAAGCCCTCTGAGAAGGGACAATCTGAGAGGACTTCAGCTGTGCATACCTGGTCAAACAAGACTTCATCAGTCCTTTTTTTCCCAGCTTGTCTTCAAACACATGCTGGAAAAGGACTCTTTAATTTTTATTCCTCACATATTGATGTCCCAGCTGTTGGGAAATCACAAAGACCAAAGACAGTTCTACTGAGTAAATACAAGACTTGTAATTAATTGAGATAGTTTCCTGGAGTAATGTGGGCTATGCAGCTTCCCATATGGCCTGGGGAAGACCAGAGGTATCTTCCTAACTCTAAGCCAGTCCCCAGCTCTCCAGTGATCCCAGCATGTGTCTGTTCATGGAATGGCAGAGCTCAGCCTGCCCTTGTGTTAGCAGGATCAGAGCAGGGAGAGGGGCCTTTGAAGGGACTCCACAAATGGTGCTCACAGAGTCTGAGCAGTGGTGGTTGTACTGAGAAAGGACTCAGCTCTCCTGCTGTGGTGCTCAGGGTCAAGAGAGCAGGTCAGGGATTATCCAAAGCACTCTGCACAGTTATACAGGGGCAGCACCTGCTGAAAATGGTCCAAATATTCTTTTTATTAACTGGAAAGGAACTCTGTAGATGCCTTCTGTTTCTTCTCCTCCAGGAGCTGCGGTGACTCAGTGCAGTGCAGAGACACCAGAGCAAGCGGGCAGCTCAGTTTGTACCACGAGGTTTTACACTAGCTCTGACCCAAAGCCAGCAGCCAGAGCATCCCCACACCTCTGCCCCACCAGTGAAAAACAAGCACCTGGAGGAAGGGTATAAAAATAGCTCCTCGAGTAAAGTCTATTTCCTCTGTATTTAGTCATGAGTCCTGAAATACAGCAGTGTGGTGAGGAGGGGGGGTTGCTCTGTAGTGCTTGGCCCATGGAGCTGACAGGAAGGTCAGCCTCAAAGATCAGCCAGAGCATGTGCATGACTTGCATCTTGTGTTTCCTCCGAGGACAGACTAAATTTAGCATTTTCACAGATGGACATTGAACCACAATCCATGTAGGACTGTGGGGTGAAGAGTGGGATGGGAGTTGTTTGCCTGGGCTTTTTGCTGTGTAACCAGCTTCAGTGCACTACCACTCGTGTTCTGCAGGGTTTTCTGCTTTACTTAATATTCTGTAACTTACTGCCTGATCCTTTTCCCTGAAATTTTAAAAGTTTAAGCATGAAGGTAAAGTAAATTGCTGATTCTAGGTTCAGGTCTGACATCCTTACTAACTTAATGTCAAACTGTGGATGTACTTTTTAATAGTACCATCACAAATATTGAACCTATAACTACCGGTCCTTGCAAGAGTTGCAGTAAGACAAGTACTAATGACTGATGATTTTGGCTTCCCCAAAATGTTGCCTCCCCACTCTTTCAGCTTCCAGACAGTTAAAGGGGCTAATCCTAAATGTGGTATTTGTACCCTGCAAGGCCTGTATACTGCTGGGCTGGTCCTTCCATTGCTAATCTTAAACAAATATTTTATGAGCATGTTTTGAAGTGAACTAGTTCTGCTAAAAATCCCATTTCCCTGACTGGTCTGAGCCAGAGATAGGCAAACTGTGATGCAAAGCACATGTGTATTAAATAATGTATTTCCAGTAATAGAAATTATGTTTCTGTGTATCCGCTTCAGCACACTGCACAGATTTGATATATTGATCCCGACACAAGAAGCCTGATTTTCCTGTCATTTACGCAAGCATTTTGTCAAAGTACTTATTCCCAGGTTACACATTTTGCAAAAGAGCCTGAAACAATGTCATATTTGCTTAGTTCAGATTAATCCCAAATTTTAGAAAGTAGAGTTAATGTTATTGCAAGTATGATGGTCTAAAAGTCTAGAACAGGAGGTCATTTACATAAATGCCAGTGTATCTTTTTCCATTCATATTACCTGGTCTTATAAAGAATATTATTTCTTCATAAAAATGTTGTCTTTAACTCCAGAACAGTATTTTTCTTTAAGGCAGAGATCCTGTTTGACTGCATTTTCCTTAAATCTGTTTAAATAAGTCTCTCGCAATCTAGAACAGGAAATCAGAAGTTAAACCATTCTTGTCCTTGGATTTATTTATATTTTATATT